>JAOYSI010044686.1:0-18731 GCA_025775065.1 Hiodon alosoides | reverse complement strand
CCTCGAGCCCCGGTTTCTCCTCTGCATCCCTGTCCTCCTCTTGCCCCTCCCCAACCCGCTCTCCGTCCTCCTCCTCCACCAGACTCATGTCCTGCTCTCCTCCCTCAGCCCCCTCCAGGGAATGCTCCTTCTCCGGCCCTCCTTCGGAAGCCTCCTTCCGGCCACTCTTGTCCCCTGCTCCCCAGGCACTGGCCTCCTGGTTCAGGGAGGAGATTGTGTCCAGGATGGACATGGCATCGCTGGTTGCGGAGGTGGGTGGAGCGGAGGTGGGTGGGGCCATGGAGGGGCCTGGAAAACCGGATTTCTTCATTAACCAAATTGTGCACAAATATAAATCAAACAAACGATTTCTGTGAAATTACTAAAATCTTCAAAACTATATAAAATCTCTCCTTAGAGCAATCAAATCACATTGGATGTCAGGGATTCTAAGAAGATTAATGCTTCAACAGAGCAAATAGTTCACAGGAGAAAGATTCCTGTGAACATCTACAAAAGGCCTTGTGCTGCTTGTGTTGCATGGCCAAAACTAAGAACACTGAAAATACAGAAACCAGTGTCTTGCAGCTATTTACTCGATTAAATAGATACCACCACTTAACCAGATTCTTGGGCATACATTCATGGGTCGTTTTTTTCCGTTATCTTAGTTTTAGAGATGTAATGGACAGCATCACACTTATTTCAAGGTGAAATAAGACCGGAGAATTGGAGAATACCTGGAGCGGTACCTGGAGGTGCTGCGGTCTGGTCTGGATTTTCCTCGCCTAGGACCGGGAAGGGCTCCTGCTCCTCGCCCAGGCTCCCGGGGGACAAAAACTCACGCACAACCTTCTCCACTTGAGGTCGGAAGGTGTGGTGGATTTTGGGATCCACCACCTGGGCAACAATCCTGTCAACTCCCTGCTCCAACATCCCAGACCTGGCGTGTTAACAAAGTGAGCAAATCACTGTCAAATAGGCCACTAAAACATACAACTCATATAACACGTACATCTTGAAAAATCATGCCCAGCAATAGTTTATACTGATTTTGTTGTTAGTAACTGGAATGTCAGTGAGCTGCTGGTGTACTGAGACGGAGTGGATGAGGTGGACCTCAGAATACAGGAGCGCGATTTGTAAAAACAGGCATGTTATTCTGGGGGTGTCGGTGGACATACTGTAGCACCAGCTGTCGGATGTTGTTCCTCAGTTGGTTCTTGTTCAGGTGAGGACTCCATGTGTGGTTGGAGAGATGGTTGGACACAAAATTATCTACTCGTTGTCTCAAATTCAGATAGGCAGGCTATAAAATAACGAATACATGTTAAAATTAGTTATTCCGATTAACAATAAAAGGGGAACATGACAATAACTAACCTCCGGAAAAAAGAAACAAATTAAAGGAAAAACAAACACGAAGTGTCTCAGTAAGGTGTTGGGCCACCACAGGCAGCCAGAACAGCTTCAATGTGCTTTGGCAGAGATTCTACAAGCCTCTGGAACTCTACTGAAGGGGTGGAACACCACTCTTCCAATAGATATTCCCTCATTTGGTTTTGATGATGGGGGTGGAGAGAGCCATCTAGAATCTCTCAAAGGTTGTCAATCCATTGACTGCAAAGGTCAAAGCATACGATTCCCATTTTCTCACTCATCAAACCATTCAGTGACCCCTCATACCCTGTGGATGGGGGCAGTGTCATCCTGAAACAGACCACTCCAGGATAAAATGTTTCACCATGGGATAAAGGTGAACAACTCAGAATAACTTTGTAATGATTTGCAGTGACCCTTCCCTCTAAGGGAATCGGTGGATCAAAACCATGCCAGGAACCCCCTCCTCCTCCCCCCCTCAGCATAAGAGCATCAGACCCTCATGACTATAGCTTTTTTCTTTTAATTTGTCAACATCTGTAGGCAGACAGTTGCTAGGTACAACTGATAGCTGCTTCTTAATCCCGGCGCTGTGTCTATATTGGTTTCCCCAACCTATTCGCGACTAACGTGCGTAGATCTGCTAGGCACGACTCTGCGAATCTGGTGACCAAACCTTTCACCTTACCCTGGAAAGTTTTCTTGTGCATTTTCGACTTATGTCCAGTGCAATGTGAAACGTTTGGTCACCAGATCCGTAGAGAGAGCCGAACCACCCAAAAATACGGGCATTATTCTAAAGTACGACCTGATTTTTTAGCACTTGAGCTCTCCGGCTGAAAGCTCACATGATTAGACTGTTCCGCTAGGTAACAAACAGATACGACACCGGCCATGAATCAATGCTAGCTAGCTATCTGGCTTCCAGCAGTTCAATGTACAGCTTCAACAGTAACTGAAAATATCTACAATCCTGCGTTATTAGGTGTCATGCTACATGACAATTCATTTATGAATACGTCTACTACCGCGTGCGTAAAACTAAGTATGACCTATACGGGCTAGTGATTAATGAATCCCAAATTTATAAAGCAATCCGAAATAGCTTTGCTTTAATTTTTCACTGAAAGTACTTCTATGTCTAGCAATATTACTGAAAAGTGGACCTGTATGGATCACACGCGGGAACTCTCTACAGCAAACTGTTTTTACGTGCCACTGAAATCTGTAAACCCCTAAAGCGGAAATATATATATGCACATCGCTGCTGGTTAGTGAAGCGACTTTACTTCAGAAGAAACCTCTCATTCTTACCTTTGTGTCCACATCTGCCAAGCAGTCCCGTCTGAATTGGTCAAAAAGTCCTTGTGTTTTTAAGTGATTAACAATCATAGATACCAACTGAGGGTCCCCAGGAGGTAAACCAGCCATTTGTATTCCTTAAAAATAAGTGAAAATTAAAATAATTATTTAAAAAACGGCAAAAGGGTACAATTCACGATACAATATCAATATCCGTTCTAAATATTTTCATTCTCGAGTGACCCGTAAGACCCGGTAGTTCAACAACACTAGAAGGAACTGTAACGTAGACGTTTTATGTCTAGTTATAAATGAGTGACCTCTGCTGGTGGGAGTAAGAGTTTTTTAAAATTACAATCTACAACATCCTCTTTGCTTCTGTGCGACATATTCATGGGCCAACGGGACCCTTCTTGGAGGTACACACTCCCCTCAAAAGACATTGCTACAGGAGTCCTTTTGGTGCACGAGAGGACTTCAAAACATCTTTCACACTCGGCTCATACCATGCCAAGTGGGAAGCAGTTTCCGGATGAGGTTTCACTGTTTAATAAACATACTTTCTTCTGTCTCTCCCCCACCCGTGAGGACATAGACCTTCCCCTTCAACAAACACCCAAATTCTCCCCCATTCCCCATGTTAGTAAAAGCTGAAATGGACTCAAATTTTGGATACCCACTTTTCGGGTTCTCTTGAAGGGTTGCATCAGCAAGAAAAACGCGCACACAAGGTCCAACTAATGTTTAAATCTGCTTGTTAAAACATATACAAATTATCATTATTATTCACTGCTACTCAAGAGCTCTGATTATCTGCTCTAATTATGCATCTAAGCCTCAGGAGAAAGCTTAAATCTGGAAAAAGTTATCAGTTTTAAGGATCAATTTGAAAATGTATGTTACCCTGGTATAAATTAATTTGGTTTATTACACAAATAATTTATACAACCCCATTCTAATAAATCATTCAAGGTTCATGGGAATAACGAATCAGAACACAGAGGTCAATCATGTGACAGAAGTGTTCCTGCTCAGAATTTTACCCCTGACCCCTACCTTGGCATTCAGGGGATATTCTATAAGAGAGAGAAATGAGACTGAGTTATATTCATTTCATAGTAGTTTATTATTGAGTAATTTCTGAAATATTAAATGTGAAGAAATGTGAAGAGTAAAAAAGACTTAATCAACCTCATATTTTTATTGTAAAAGAACAACAATGGGAAATGGTGGAAATTTTAAATTAAAAAAATAATAATTTTTGTTAAATTTATTAAATTAAATCACTTCAATTCATCTAAAAATAAAAATATTTAAAAACTGTGTACTTTCCAAGGCTCCGTACTTAATAGCACACTTGGCATACATGGTAAAATGTATTCAGCGGAGTGTTTAAATGAACCCAGTATGCCTGGGTGTCATTATTTATTAAATTTGGCCCAGTGTGTCATTCCAATAAAATGGGCAAGGACCATGTTTTTGTGAGTGCAGAGATTTTTCTCAAACTTCTCCAGCAGCTGTCCCATTGGCACGTCCTGCCTGTGAGGGACAGGGAACGTCTTGTGGTCGAACACCAGCCAGGCATCGCCTACACGCCTGTACATCAAGACACACAGTTGGTGGCTGTGGGTGTCGTCAGCGAGGCTGCAGTCATCCACCCTGCAGGTCCAAGGCTGCTTGAGGAGCGGCACTTGTGGGGAACTACAGTAGTGATCCTTGTGGGGATTATGTGAAGACATTACTTTCCACGAAGTTTTGCACTGAAAGAGCTTGGTGGAGAACTCGTAGGAAACCTGTGGACAACCGTCAATGCCCTCAATCTTCTGAGAGGAGCCGAAGTCCTGGGAGGTGTATCGCCTCATTGTGAAGCTGGGAGCATGGATGTTGTGGTACAGGCTGATGGTCCTGATTGGCACTGAGTTTACTTGGTAGATCATGGCGCTCTCCGTGAGGAAGACCTGCCTAACGTCCTCTGGCAGTGAGTCGGCAAAGCTGGGGTCGTACACATCTTCTGGAGACATGAGAGGAAACCGGATGTGCCTCAGGACTTCCTTCGTCTTGGCCCCATTATGGAATAGCCAGCGTTTAACGGCCTGAAACAGCTGGAGTTCGCTCTCGACCACTAGGTCGGTGCTGTTGAGCAAGGAGTACAGGCGTTCCGGCTCCAAGGAAAGCCAGTCTGAGGAGCCGAGAAGGACGGCGGTGTTCAGGGCTACGATGCGGTGACAGGCTTCTTCCAGCTTCGAGAAGTTGACATGCTCTGCCTGCCTCCACCAGGCCAGCGCCTGACCCACGGGGCCCGTTCCAATGTTCCTCAGGGCGTATTTCTCACAACTCCTCCTCAGTGGCTCCATGCCGTACTTGTCAGTCAGCATGAGCAGGGGGAAGAGGTTCTCTGCGTCAATGGTGACAGTGCCAGTGTAGAAATACTGGAGGAAGGGTTCCATGTGATCCACGCAGCTCTCGTCCTCCGTCAGCTTCACCTCTTCCACCCGGCTCTCCTGCCAACCCTGTTTTGAGAACATGCTGCAGAAGACCTCACTGGTCAGGGCCAGAACCACCCGATGAGCATTGAGCTTGACCCTCTCGTTGATCACCAGCACCACATCAAAGAACTCTTCGCTCCAGTAAAGGTTGGAGAAACGGGTCATGATCTGCTCCAGGTGCTTCACCGTCTCAGTTGAACTTGAATCCTGAGTTTAATAAAAAAAGACCCTTGTTATTTGTCAAAGACAACTACTTAATAAACTCAGAGTATGTACACTAAACTCAAATCCTAGTTCTCCTTCTGGTACTACATGGGATAATTTCCTCCAGACACTTTATCTATAGTGGTAAGCCGGAAAACAAAATAAAATAAGCCTCAGAAAATATTATTTGTTTAGCTATGAAGAACAGATTTATTTGCAGTTTAACATGACGAGGTGAATGAAGCTACTGTAAGGTGATTTCTTGGCGCCGAATCGCTTACCTCGTCAGTTGAGAGTTCCGTTTTCACTTCTCCTTTACAGCTCCTCTTCATTTTGAAGTGCCTGTGCTTATCAGCCCAAGAGGCGTTTTAAATTATGCTAAATCTCGTGTTTTTTTGGGTCAGAGTTTGTAATCTGTTCAGTTTGTACCACTAACTTTTGCTGCAGTTCAGTTCGAAAAAGAGGCAGTTTCCTTAAACTGACGTGAAAGATAATTTTAACTTTCGTCTTTTCTTTGACGGTAGGCCAATAAAAAAACTGTACCTCCCTCCCTTTCACTTTAGTTCCAGGGTAAAATGAATAGAAGTGGGCGGGGAGTATTTAGAGTGACTCTGCCTCGATTGGAAACTAGATGGCGCAGTTTAACCTGTTCCCTCTCACTGCTCACTGACGTCGTGTTTCATGTCATGCTGCGTGAAAGGATCCAAACCCACTAATGCCATTTTAAATTTACTTAACCGTATATTATGTCGTTTTCTGTAAATGAGGAGAATAAATAGCATGCTTACAAAAAATACACTATAAAATACAATATTATTAAACATGATGTGTGGTTATTATTGTTTAATTTGGTCCCAGCCTATCTCTGAGTCCGGAGGCAAACCTGAACTCCGTCACTGTTCCAAGAAGGAGACACCTACAGACATGCATATGATCAGACAGCCAAAACCCCTAAATATTCCTTATAATATAACATAAATCAGATCATTAAAGCGAGATTAGAGTTTTCCTATTGACTGGGAGACTGCTCTTACTCAACAATCTAAGCAGATACCCATGCATAAGCAACAGTTGTCTAAGATATTATTATTATGTTTCATAATATCCAATCAGAAACAATAAAAAGGAAACTATGACATTTTGTCAGAGGAAAAATCGTCTCAGGCGTGAGTAAATTATAAACATTTAAATTAATGTTTATATTTTTGTACGGTTCCCACTATCCCATTGCAATGTCGAACATTAGCAGACTGTATAATGCACATTCCATTGATTTCAAAATGTGTGATTTCAATAACATATGCTGAAAATTATCGATTGAACAACCTACTTCTGCTTAAAGAATTCTTGGTTCTCTCGATGGAAACAAACACCATCCCCAAAACACACACTTTGTGTCAAGAATTCCCAACTGCCTAGAACTGGTGCATCCAACATATATTTAAACGTGTTTGAAATAATAAAAAAGTACGTCTATTTACCATCCCAAAACTATCCCCAGAAATCAGCACCCACACAATCAATTTTTTCTCGCACAACGAAAAGAGAAGTCCACCAGTTGTGCCTGTATCCAGATTGGAACCACAGGGGTAGAAGGTATATTTCTCCAGGTTATGGTCTGTCACAGCTCTCAACACAGCCCCGGTTCCTCAGTAGATGTTATCAGTCACTTCTCACAACTCTTTCTCTCCAATCATTCAAATCATTTAAACATTCCTGAAGCCCATGTGTACTAATTCAATCGCCCTCTGCTTCCATTGGCCCTGCACCTTCGCACTTGGTTTTCTGTTCCACAAATAAGCCCCTCACTTACCATCAGTTTTTGTGGCGTATTGTCAGTTTCACTGTGGTGTTTCTGATTGGGCATGCCTGTTAGCTCGTTCCCTGCCTTGCCTAATCCAACCTTGCTTTGCCTGACCCGACCATGTCTTTGTATATTCCTTGTAACTCTGTTTGCCTGATCACCTGACCATTGCTTTTGTCCCCGACCACGTCTTTGACTAGCCTTGATTGCTTTCTCCTGCCGGTACTGGACCCATGCGTGTCTGACCTTCCCGGGGGCGTTGCTTAGACATAAAGCTCTACTGGGGCACAGGCCTCCCGTTACTCATCGCTTTTTCTTGAAAGCGTGCAGTGTAAAAGAAGGGTGCAACACAAAGTACTATACAAACTTCCCTGGCTTAACCCACTATTCCTACACTGCAACAAGTACTGGAAAAGGTAAACGTGAAGAGATAAATCTTTATATTTAAAATATTTATTTAATATTTATCAAAGATTTTACTGGGGCACAGAAGATTTATAATGGGGCACGTGCCCCAGTACAAAAAGGGTCTAGCGACGCCCATGGACCTTCCCTATCAGCACTGCAAATGGGTTCCCCTTAACCTGTACCCCGTGGAAAGTTACATGTTCTCAGTCATGTGGCAGGAGGTACGACGTGTTTTTATTTTTAAATTTTTTTTCACTGGCCATGCCATATGCGCTAGCGATCTGACTTTTAACCGACAGCAATGTTTATACCTCGTGGTCTTCTGTCTCGTGAGAGACTGATTCATTGATTTCATATTCAGTTCAATATTTTCGGGAGTAATGTTCGGCGTCCTTCGCTGGTGACAAAAGAGGCGACCTTAGCCCTGCACTCGGCTCTTTCGAAAGTCAATAAAGATGCCATGAGTGAACTCAAAATGAATGCACTTGAGTCAACGCGGAAATCTCACAAAATGTCTCCCTAATTAGTAGAATTTTATATTGTATGAAGTCTTTATACTAATAGAGTGGATGAATGTAGAAATTCTGACCTGTGTAAGTGGCTTTGGATAAAAGCGTCTGCTGATCAACTAAACTCTATAGCTTTAAACACGGCCGGATACAGAGGGTGCAGAGTTGGGCTACGCCCCCTCCGATTTCTGCCGCGCCCCCAAGCTCTTTCTGACTTCATCCGAAAATGTTACATGTTTATACCATATGAAATAAGTAAGCCCCCCCAAGCAATTTTCACTGCACCCCAGGTGAAAGCAGGCTGCATCCGACACTGGCTTTAAACTGGGCCAGGCAACTAATTACTAGGTCGGTTTAACCTGTGAAACTGCTTTCTAGCATGGATAGGTCGAACCTGCCTATTTTTATCAGTTACTGGGAAATCACGGGTCTTCGAATGGGTTTCAAGATTATCAATTCCACCTTTTGCATGGATACAACGTGGAAGTCAGGGTTGACTAATGAGATATGTGTGTCCCTAACGGCATGTGGTTTCTCAGATATATATATATGTTTTTTTTTTATCAATTTAGCACTAAACTAAATCGAAATGACAATGTATATATAAAAAGTCAGATCGTATCAGTCCTTATAGCTATATATCTGTGTTTCGTAAAGGGTCCGTATTAATTAATTCTGAGTGTTAAGATGGATCCAAGTGTATATCACGACATTCTTGCTTGTTCTCCGGATTTAAACTGTATGACATGCTGAGTCTTATTGCTAGTCGTTTTAAAATGAGTTGTTTATTAGTTTTCTGCAAGGGCAGACCACATATCACTATCTACACGAGGTGACATTCTTATCAGCAGATCCTTGCAGGATTTACTAGCGCGCTATTGGGACAGTAATGCCGGTATAAGCTACTGCCTGTTTTCTTTTTTAGGTTGCCAAGGTGCCTCAATCACACACTTGTTAGCAATAAAAGTTTTTCCCCCTTTCTCTCGTTTGTTTATTACAAAAGAAAATCTCGATAGCATAACTCCGTTCTGTGTGTCCGGTCCGTCAAAGTTCAACCAACATTAAGTGGTGAATTATATAGCCTATAGCTACGAAGCTCTTTTAAAGACATTTGTTTCCAGGATCGGTGTTGGTTTCAATGGACGGTTCTGCTGCGTTCTCCCTGACGATTTATGGTGGATCCTACCTTGGGGGACTTTGACAGACCTTCTCGTCAAGATGAAACAAGATAGCTAATTTTCACGTTACAACACCCTAAACTCAAGGAAATATCTACAAGCCGTGGTTTCCATTTTATCTCTATATTACGCAATTTGTTATGTTTCATGCCAGTTGCCCAACATGTCTGCTTTCACGTTTCTCCGGACAACTGGTCTCAGAGGTCAGTTCACGCTTGAACAGTGGGAAGCGACACAATGGGCTCGCTGTGTCGGAATCTTCTCCTCGCCGTAGCGAGAACAGTGGTAGGACAGGTCGAATTCCCACAACACCAGTGCACAGGAAATGCAGCTGCGCGCTCTTTACAAGCGTTTTAGATTTCGCGCATTTGAGTCACTTATTCAGGTGGGTGATTGCGTTTAACACTTAGTTTCGTGCCCAGATAGGGCTCACCAAATGATAAAATATTTTCACTCGTATAGAAAAATAAAATGTCACTACTGCTATTTATACCATTGCACTATTCACTATATTAACCATTTTAAGACGAATGGGCCTCTATTCGTGTTCTGGTCATTCTATGTGGTTAAATAGTTTGAGCTACGATAATTGCCTAGGGCAGATCGCCGTGTCGTGCTTCGTGACAGGCTTGTAACCCAGTGGTTGGCGGTTCAAGTCCCAACCCTGCTCTTGTATCTTTGAGCAAATACCCAGCTGTCCAGAAGTGGATGAATGTATAAAGTCTAAGCGGTGTAAATCTATTTGGATAAAAGTGCATGCTAAGCAACTAAATTGTCATTTTTAATTAAAAATATTCTGGTGAAATTTCGTGAACCCAAGTCAACCAGACTGAACCATCAAACACCAAAAGCAAGCATCAAGTCGTAACATAGCAAACATAAAGATGGTCGTACTTTTCCTACGTCGAAAATGTTTGGTGGGAACACTACTACAGCTTTAAGAGGGGGATGTCCCGGGGAGAGCTCCGATAAGAATCAGGAAATGTAAGCGCGTCACTGATTCTCTAACTGAACTGGTCGTTACCGAACCTGCCGAACTGAGAGAATATTCGTCTTCCAAATCCTTGGGGTTGGAGTTGCGCGTACCCAATGGCTAATGTAACTGTGTTGCTCGGTATTAATCGTAAGTTAAAACTTTTATTCAGTATGAAGCCGACGAACATTTGTTGTGTAACTACAGCGGAACTCCTCTGCGAATAATTTTGGTGCTGTGTAGTTTACTTCGTATTTTAGACTCGTCTGTTGAGGCGAGAAAACCATGTACCTTTAATATTTATGATTAAAGAACTAGCTAGTGAATCCCTGCATGACCAAAAAAAAAATCTATTGAAAAAAAAAAAATCATTGGCCAAGTGCGACATACATTTAGTGTTACTGTCGAAGGTAAGATAAATATTTTGGCATCCTCCGTTAACTGTTCCAAGTCCAATTTGGGTAATTCACTGTGAAGTACGAAATTGTATGTTATATTAAAAATAAAACTGCGTAGTTAGCGGTTACTAAACCAAATTTGCTGCACGAATTATTTTGCTATTTGTCCTTTTGAGTTCAATAATAAGTAGCCACATTCTGCACCCAGATGTTGCTGGTTATTATTGGTGTCCTGCAGTAGTCACAACTCCTGACAAGAAGGTCTTGGTTAAAACAGCCTGATGGCGGGACTGGTTTGTCAGTGGTTATGACGTGCAGTTATATTGACTTTACACTAAACTGCACAATTTGTTTTATTGTATAGCCTAAAATACTGAGATGAGGGGAGTGACAGTGGTATGAAAATATTAATTTTGTAGACCTAAACATGCTGGTAGGATTGGCTAACTGACTGCTGTCATCTAAACTCCATAGAATCATCTGGGACTCTGCAGCGTTTACTGGCTAAGGCCATACAGAGACCCACAACCTCAGCTGGAGAGAAACTAGTGTGTCTTCCCAGGACACCAGGAGTTTGGCACATGGCATGACACTAGACCATTTGCATGTGTGTCCGTGTGAATATGTACACCTCTGCAGTGTGCTCCTTGTGTCTTCGTTGGCCTTTGTTAACCTCTTCCTCTGCCCTCTCCAAGGGTGTACCAGCGCTTTTGCAGGTCCATTGTATTAGTCTAAACTATATGCCGGATTTGGGACTCTGGGACACTGAAAGAGTTTTGTTCTCCTTCCTATAACGGTCCAGCCTGTTCTCAGTCCAGTCTAAGGCGACCTGTGGACAACTGCAAGGCTATATGATCTGCTGAAGGGGGTGTAAGGAATTGAAATAAAATCTACAGCAGTAGATTAATGTCTCTTCACTGGAAGTCTCTGGAATTTTTCAGTCTCAGGAGGGAGCCTCTCCAGTTTCGAAATGGGAAAGCCGTTTTTAAGGACAACTGAAAAGGTTGGAAGGGAGTTGGATAGGGATTAGAAAGGGTTACAAAATCTATTTATTTACTTTAATATACAAATTTAAGTAAATAAAAATACTTACTGTGCTATTTTGTAGTACTAATTGATACATCTATAAAGTATGTAGATATGCAGAGTTCTGAAGAAAAAACTTCCTTCCCGAAAACAATCAAAACCATTTGGTTGCAGGGGAAGTCATGTACGGCACATTCATTTTACTGCAAAACAAACAAACAAACAAACAAACAAACAAACCATAGTAAGTACAACTTAATCCTGATGTTCCATGACAAATTAGCCCCTGAGTCTCACGTTTTGTCCCTGGGGAAGAGCGAAGCTGATTCCAGCAGAAGGACACATTTGGCCAGTTCCAGAGAGCTGGGATCTGGCCTGGTTCTATGGCGTTCCTGGTGGAAAGAGGCGGGGCAGGGTCTGACTCACTCTTAGTGTAAATAAGAGACAACCCTGGTATAGAACACTCTCTTGTGTCGGGAATTGGCCAGGCAGCTAAAAGACCAAATGAACTTGCCTTTAGCCGTTTAAATGAATTAGACCAAAAAAAAAAGCGAGTACATTTCAACTAAATGAATATGTTGTGGCTGGTGTTTTTTATGTATACGTGTTTGGCCCGGAAGCCAGAAAGCCATGGGGCAGTTGCTGGTGTGCATTATTTAAGCGTGCCCGGCGGTCACTGAAGCGGAGCCACAAATGCTGAGAGGGCGCCGGGGAAGTAGGACAGTAGCGCGTTGGAGCACAGACGGGAAGCGTCGAGGTTCACTGATGCAAAGCAGACATGCTGCATTCAAAGCAACTTTCCTGGGAAACTAAAGGGTTGATGGTGTCTGTGAGGGGCCGCTTTCCCACCTGGATCCAGGTGTGCCTCTCACCAACTGTGCTGTGTTACTGCAGGTTTACTGAGAACCGGGTCGTGTCCTCACAAGAAGACTATTCTGGGTAAGCTTTTTGCCAGAGGGCCTTTACAGGAAGTTTGGGAGAGGATCAAAGTCGTTCGCAAAAGGGATCTGATAGGGATGCTGAAACTGGTTTCACATTTACAAGGATTTTACTCCTGCCAGTGCCTGTTGTTATGGACTTGTGCTAATGAAGCATTCTGCTGGCGGTGGCTAGCAAGTTCAATGGATCACATCTGTGAGTTCCTATTGAGGTGTGTTTTATTTCGTTTTCTTCATGTCCCATAAGGTCCCATGCACCTTTTTGTTTGTAGTTGTTTTTTCTCCTCCACTCTCTGCCGGTCACCCATCACACCTAACACGACTTGCTTCCCTAATTCAGTCCACCTCAAGCAAATGGCAACAACGCCGTTTGGGCCATGTAGCAGCCCTGAGGGGATTTCTGCTGTAAGAACATTCCTGAATTGTTGGTTGATGCAACTGCAGCAATATTGGGTTTGTGACGTATTCGGAGACTTGTCCGAAATTAATCTGGCGACTGTTTGTGGTTTGTTGAGGAGTTTGTAATTGTCACAGTTGGCATGCACGGTATTTTAGTCGTTTTTGGACCAAAAAAATGAAGAAAGGAGATCAGAGTGAAAAGCTGGTGAAACAATGAATATTGCCTGCACCAGTAACAATGTGACACACATTGGCTTGGGATCAGATGGTGCCATTGAAGCGGACCGAATTGGTAAGGAAACCGGGGGACAAGGAGATTTACAGACAGTTTCGAGGGAAAGTGGGGATACGAATGTTGGAGAGAGGGGAAAGAGATTTCAATATGAGAGAGAGGCAAGGCAAAGAGGCAAACAAAATAATTTGTCTTAGAGAACTGGAGCTGGAGGCACAGAAAAAGGGTGGTTCTCACCCGTGCGTTGACAGTATATGTGCATGGTTCCCCTTTCCAAGAGAAAATGGCGGACACGTCTGAAATTGCTACTGCTGATTGGACACTGTTGTAATAGTGTGCATTAGAATGCTTGTGGAGTAGAGCTTGGAGCATGAGGAGGTTAAGATGGAAAAAGGAGGTACAGACATGTCTGTTTCGAAGAGAGACAGAGACCCTGTTCAGTGGGTGGTGAATTAGGAAGTTAAGGCAGATAAGTGAGAGAAATAGAAAAAACTGAGGATTTCAAAAGATGTCTCAGTGAAGAGGTGGTCACTTCCTTAAAGGGCTGACTCTGGGCATCTGCTAGGCAACTGTTTTGGCAGACGAATGTGTGCTAATTCACATCACAAAAGGGACATCACATCAAATATGGAGCAGGAGCAAAAGATGGGTTTTAGAACAGGGAAATGGCTGAAGCTTTTGGATGGAGTGGACGACTGGCCGGTGTGTTCCTCTTGTAAGAAGAACGGACAGGGGATGGCAGATTGCCGGGTACGAAAGAGAGGAAAAACCTTCCAAAGGGGTGGCTCTTGTGAATAGTGAAGGCGGGTGCCCTGGCAGACACACAGAACCATGTGCACTCATTACGAACGGTTGTTTTGTCTCCCTCTGTAATGGTGGTGATGACCACCAGCCAGTTAAGAGAGACAGCCCAGTCATTTATTCGTCAGAATGTTTTGCTGTTGTTGGAAAAATCCTCTGTGGTACCTATTTGTTGCCTAATGAATGAGGGTGTGTTGATGAGTTGGAGCCCTTGCGATATTCCAGTTGAATGTGGCGTTTCAAATGGTGGTTCTTTTTGTATACTGGCAAGAATTATTCAAGTTAGCAGGTGGTATGGCAAGGGTGATAAAAACTGACCGATTTCTGAGAGATTTATATTGCCCAGGTCTGAAACAGTGATGCGACACAGTATTGTTGGTCTTGTCATATTTGTCTGCTTACTTATAACCCTAATCAGAAGATTGTGCTGCCCTCTTTGCAGCCTAGTCTGGCTTTTTACAAACGTTTTGTCAGAGTTCTAGTAGAAAAAAAACAAAAATGGGAAATTTTATTATTTGTTGACTATAATGTGTGCATCCACTCACTTTCCAGAGGTCACTTCTCTATGGAAAAGAACTGATCATGTTTTTTTTTTTTTTTTGAATAGTCTTAGGCAGTCCATCTGATCTGGGTACTTGAGGTTTTCAGACGAATACAGCTGTCAGTCTAGTGCTTATCATCCAGAGAGCCAGGGGGTGCAGTGAGATGAATTTTGCTGGAGTCTTTAGGCTTTAGCCCTTCTGAGCTAGTGTTTGGGGCAAAGGGAGATTCACATCTCCTGCTGAGGATGGATGATTGTATTGATGTTGGACCTGCAGCATCTGTCAGTAAATTAGATCTGCTGAAAGGTGATCGGCAAGTTACCCGTTCTGAGAGAGCTATGAAAATCTCCCTTTGTCACCTACAGTGGTTTATATTGCTATTCCTTAATGAGGAATGCACCTGCCACGTTTCACCGAGTGTTACCGTGTAAGATCGGGATTGCCAAGATGATTTAGTGGTGTTCAGTGCTTAATGGTCTCAGCATATGGAGCAAATTCGTGCTCTGTTTGACATGTAGCTGGTGGCTAAATTAACTGTTAGTTTGGCTTAATGTGAGTTTGGGAAGGCTGAAGTGACCTACCTTGGAAAAGTGTTGGTCCAACCTCTTGCTCTGGTTGGATTTCTGTAACAGAGAATGAGATTGATGTCTATGAAACGGGTGCTGGAGCGCTGTGTAACACACTGTCTAGTGTGTTACTTCTCAAAGAAGTTTCATAAGCATGCGAGAACCATTGTGGATGAGACTCTGGCTGTGGTTTTGACATTGCAGCATTATGGGATCTACGTGAGCTCTACCGTGCACCTTAGTGGTGGTTTACACGGACCAGAATCCTCTCGTCTGTCCTCGTCGCATGAAGAACAATAATCATTCTGTTTTTGCAGGAGTAATGTTTGGATGTTGAGCACATTTGTGGCAAGGAATATATGGCTGTTGAGTATTTTAAGAATTGCTATGCATTGTGTCGTGCTTGTGTTTCATATTCATTTTCGCTTTGTTCGGTTAACGTTTTCCGGGTCTTCTCCGGTCTTTCGCTCTACCAAGGCTTGTCTATTCTATCGTCCGGCAGCCTGTTAGGCCGGGGAACAGGTTGTGTGCGTTCCCCTGACTGTCTTTGTTGTTGTCCTCCAGCCGCCACGGGCACCAATGACTCGGGTAGAGGCGCCCCCCACGAGAGCACGCAGTACAGTGTCCTGGTGCTGGTGCCCGTCTTCTTTCTGCTGGGACTCCTGGGTGTGTTCGTCTGCCACATCCTCAAAAAGAAGGGCTACCGCTGCACCACGGAGGCTGAGGACATCCAGGCCCTGGAGGCCAAGAAGAACCTGGAGGAGGCCGCAGGTGAGCCGGCTGTCCTCCAAGCTGTCTGTCTGGTTGTGTAGGCCAGTCTTCCCTTTGTATTGCATATTAGCTTTACTTTCTGAGGGAAGCTACTTGGTGTGGCCAGGAGGATTCGGTCCCGTTTGGTAGACCCGTAAATCATAGCACTATGGGACCATAGCCCTGAGTAACTCAATTAAAATCCTCGCACCTAACAGAAACCTTGAGGTGATGTCTTCACATTTCTGTCCCACCCGTTGTCCTCCTAATTATCAATGCATCAGCTGCTGTTTAATTAGAGGAGTTGAACAAAAGGTCACACTGAACCATGCTGAATTTGTCATGGAATTAGCCAGAGGAGAGCATGAAAGGCTTCTACCTATATCCATGCAGGGAGATGAGGCCTTTTTTTACATATTTTTACAGCTTGAAAGGCGAGTCAGTTTGCGTCACCAGTTTCCCCACTCCCCCCCCCCCCCCCATACGTGACACAGGAATGGTCCAGTCTATAACCTGTTGAAGAAATCACTTTAAACATTGAGCTTAAACTGGTGGTGGAAAATTGACTTGCAAATGAGTATTGACACCCTTCCCTGGAGATAACGGAACCTATTTATGAGTGTTCTCTGTGTATTAACCCGAAACCCATGCATCTTGTCAAGATAGATTTGATTAGCAAAGATCTGACTGGGACTGTAATTTTTCAGTACAGCAGCCCTTGTCATTGGGAATAACGTTCTTTAAACTGGCTTAACGGAAGACGGCGTAGCCTACGTTGCGCTTTAGCGCTGGCCATGTTGGACCTCTCTGATTGCTTTCTACCTGCCTACAACTATGCATTTTGTTTTTGAAAATGAATCCTGATGGGTCTTCCTAACTGAAAGTAGGATCTAAAAAAGCAGACATTGGTGAGCACAGGTATTGCCTGTGACATGTACGGTTTGAGCAGTGACGGTTCACAACCGTTCATGGCCGCAGTTCGAACCAAGACTGTGGTCAGGTGTTGAGGGGCATTCATATTAGTTCATTAGCTCTTGTGTGAAAGAGCAGATCATCTCCTCTGTCCCAGTCGCCACAGCTGAAATGAAAGTCGCCTGTAAAAAAACGTACCTCTGCCTTCTGTTTTGACATGAAGGTATGCAGCGCAGCGTGGAACTACTCTTCCTTGGCACATGATGAAAAAAGTAGCCCCAAGGTGAGGGCTGGTTGTGTACTCAATGAGGAGACAGAGGTGGCATCGCCTGTTACTCGAGAGGGGGGGGGGGGGTGTTGTTTGTGTATCGGGTGGCACCATTTCTTGCTTGAGGGTGGAGCTGTGCTGGGCTCTGGCCTGAAAGGAGTTCAGCGGCTGGGGTTTGGATGACATTCTTTCTGTTCAGAACCTGTTTAGCTGGCCCCAAACTTCTCTATCTGATCAGTGCCTGTTTGTGCCCGGTCTCTGCCTTCCTTTCTGGTCGAACCTGTTTGGGCCCAACCCAAACCCTCTCTCTGTTCAGAACCTTTTTGGGCCCTCTGCCCCCCTCTCTGGTCAGATCAGAAAAAGGGGTCCAGCAATGGGAAAGCTACTTTCGGCTTTGTCACATTGGCTGTAAATGAGAGAATTAGCCTGTAAGAAAAATCGAGAGAATCTGAGTCTGCTTGGTCTGCTGTAAATGAGGGTCACGGGTTGCTGCCATTTAGAGCTGACAATTATCCTGCGACTCATAATGTCTGAACCAGACTGGGACGTCCATATCCCCTTACGGCCAAACACGATTGGCTGCGAGAGTAGCCCCGGGACGTCCCAGCAGGACCCAGCACACAGCGAGTGTTGTGTGCAGCCAGGACACACCCAGGTGTTAGTCAGCCTGTGTGGAGTTCACGAGAGGACGCGACGACTCATTGACAGTCTGGCTGTCAAAACTAAACTGAGCCTACATCAAAACATTCACACCCCCGCACTGCCGGGAGACAATGAGCACCACGTAAACATGCATTTATTATAGACTGCCATTCATTCAGACTGGAAATCACTGTCTTTGGCTGTAATCCTGCTTTACTGGGCACAGGACTAAATTTGGCATCCTCTTTTAGTAATGCTAAATCCTACTGTGCAGCGTGTGGCTTTGGAGAAAAAAATCCCTTTAAATAGAATCAAAGGGTCCCTTTAAATAGAATAGAATTGAATAATAACTTCATCGTCCCCAAGTGGAACTGGATATTTGTTTCAACTCATGAACACACAAGAGGAACAATAAAAGGAAAATGTACAGTCAAAAATAATAAGGATCATTAATCATTATGACTGTGCCATCGTTAATATTTGAAAACTTGTAAAAAGACTGATTTAAATAAATACTTTTAAATATTTTCCAGCAAGAAAATACCAAGAAATACCAGATGCTAAGAAAACACTTCAAGGTTTCTTTTTACTAGAAATTGAAAGAAAAACATTTAATGATAATCTGACATTTGTGTGCCCTGTATAATGGGTCAAAAAGTAATTTCTTTGCAAACAAAGGCTTTGTTACTGAAACAACGGCAAAACGGGCAGCCAGTCAGGAATCTGAGAGGAATGTGCGTTAACCCAACATTCCTGGTCTCTGCAGTTGGCCCCAGCCTGTGAAACAGAAACGGTGTGCGACACATGAAGTGTTCCACTTGGTGCACAAGGTCATGGTATAGGTCCTCTGAGCAGTTACTGTAAGGTGGTTGTGCCCTGGGAAGGAAGGAAGGGGGTGTTGGTGGTGGTGGCGACAATTCCCTAACACAATAGATTTCTTTGAAACCCCTCCCCCCACTGACTACTGTTCGGCGTGAAGCCATTCAAAAGATATATATAGATATATATATATATATATATATATATATATATAT
>JAOYSI010044676.1:13662-27309 GCA_025775065.1 Hiodon alosoides | reverse complement strand
TCTCACAGCTGAATATTTACAGAAGCAGGTATTCAGATGGGTACTCAAGTGTGCAATGACAAGTGCCACCCTGACTCTGCCACCTGCTGAGTGAGTGCCCCCCTGGCAGGAATGTGGTATAAAAGCCAAGTCCTTTATTACCCTGTTTCATATTAACCAATTCAAAAGTGTACAAATTACAAATTGTGCTAATGTGCATGCCCTATTTAACAGGAGAATTGCTCTATGAATGAGAAGGGCATCCTCTTGGAAAAATATCTTATATAGCCAATGATTTTGTTATTTAAGGGAGGATCGACGTATAATTATCAGTCAATGGTGGATGTCATGGTTACTTTAAAAACTAATTTAGGCAAAAACAATTCCTTGAAACTGTTATGCTTAGTTTCTGCTCTGATGGATGAGAATTAGTATAATTAAGAATGATTCTTATCATAAAGGTCCTCTGAGTTATTTGTCAGGTTGTTCTTAATTCCATAAAATGTTGGTTTTGTTCAAATAATAATGGATTAATTAATTAATTAACTTCAAAACCATAAAATATTGTGTGCGTCTGGGTGGGTGTATGTATATATACTTTGAGTGTTGCTTATAATATAGGCACATATTTTGAACCCATGGATAAACCTATTCATGATTCATGTTTATCATTTAAATCTGGTTTCTTTTGGCAGATGATTGCTTTTTGAATAACTCATCTCAAAAATGTGTTGTAGGAAGAAAGCTCTCTGGACAGCGACGAATTTGACACAAGCGACTCTACCAGGATGTCAGCGGTGAACTCTGACCTGAGCTCTAACCTGGAGGACAGGATAAGCAGTCCACAGAATCTCCACATGCAGCAGGACGGTAGGACCCCTCTCCGGCCACTGACCGCCCATGCAGCCAACCTAGCCGAGATATTCGTGGTTAATTAAGTTGGGCATCAGTATTGGTGATTCATTGGCTTTGATATTTATACGTTGATGTTATGATAACAGCAGGGCAATGCACGAATTGAGCAGCTCTTGCTGTTGTCTGCCAAGAGCAACTTCCGCTCGGCAAACGGATTAATGCCACTGATCCCCTTTTGTTTGTGTTTACGTTTGCACCTAAATATGGGAAAAAAGCATAAACCGACTGATATCAAGCAGTTAGACACAGAAGAGCCTATAAAAATGAATGACGTTGGAGCGAATATAGTTTAAAATTATTTATTTAAAAGGGAGGCGTCGTAAATTGCATTCTCAGGCAAAGTAATAGGAATACTGTGCAGTGGATACTGTATATTTACTCTTGTCGACTATTCTCATTAGTTATGTATTTATGAAGTTCATAACGACTCATGTTTTTCTTTTCCTCTCAAACCTGCTCAAAAACCCTTTTGCAGGAGATGAGCCACAAATCGTCAGAACAGTCAAGCTAATTAAATCTCTCCACTCATAGTTATATCAAAGTCGTTATGTAGTTATGAAAAAACGTTGTCACTTTTTTTCTCTCACTGGTTTTAAGCTCATCCTCACCTCTAGGATTGGAATCAAATCAACACTTTGACATCCTGCTAATCTAATTTACTGATTTAGCATTTTCTTTTCTTTCTTATGAGCAGAAGAAATATGATGCTTACAAAAAACAGAAAATGCAACTAAATTCTATTTTTATTAAATATAATGCGATTATTGGTTTGTCAAAGTTTTGATTTGGTCTCTGCCTAGGTTAGGATCACCTCCACTGTTGGAACTCAGGGTTGGGGAAACTCTGGTTGTCCAAAGGGCAACACTTGACACACACACACACAACGTCACCATCTGCCAGGTGCTGGACTCGTATTACTGAACATCCAAGAGCCAGGAACAAAGACATACACATCAGAACTGTGAGGCGTCATATTACACCTGGCTTTAATTTTTTTATTTTTTTTTTATTTGCAGGGTTAAATGAACAGATTCAATTTGATTACACTCTTATAGAGCTTGAGAGTACAGAGGTCTTCAATGCTCTTGAGATCTATTGAGTAGGGGTTCAGAAATTTCTTCCTGAAATGGTCCAACGTGGATTCTTCTCGTGCATATGTTAGTTTAATCCCTAAAGCATGAATGGATTCTTCATATTTTTAAGAATGTACATGATCTCACTAGTTGGTCAAGTTTGGTTAATAAAAATGAATCAAGCTGCCTCAAGTCATCATGTTGTGTCCTTGACAATGTGTTCACATAAGAAAAATTGGGAACTCTTTACTTGCATATACAGTCAAAGCATTTTATAAAGCATTACATTGACCTTAGATCTATTATTCAATATTTCCTTTGAAAGACATTTTCATAAAATAAAATATTTCCAACTAACACTAGTATGAACCAGTTAAAATGGTCAGTGGAAGACAGTTATGATAAGAAAGGTTTCAGTTATGCCCAGTCAAGGCAATGGCAAGGAAAAAAAAAAAACATAAGTTTATTCGTAGAGTGAGTTTGGTTCTTGTGAAAGGTAAGGTGGGGGAAGTGCTGGTGAGCAGTTAAGCTGCCTGGCCAATTAGTTAAAGATTCTTGTATAGTTAGCGCTCCATAAAGGAGTTAGGCTTTTGTTTTGGTTTTTCCTTAAATGTTTTTTTTATTTAGTTTGAAGCACTATAAATAATAAACACACAGGGACCATTCTGATAAAACTAAATTATTGGAAGTTTGAGTTTTCTTTTAGGCTAGAGGACAGTGTAAAAGATCTGGAGGGAGGGACAAACATTGCCAGAGTTGTCACACATGGCAGAGAATGCGGGCAGCATATTAATTTGTCTGTGCATAAAAGAAAAAAGCATTTAAGGAAAAAACCCAAACAAAAGCCTAACTCCTTTATGGAGTGCTAACTATACAAGAATCTTTAACTAATTGGCCAGGTTTAATTGAAGGCAGCTGTTCAGTCAATTACCCAATTAATCTAAAATGGCTGCCAGTCTGTCCCATGCCTCCTGGGGGATTGTACTCCTACCGTAGCAGGCCAATAGGACTACATTACCTTAAAATGGGTAGAGGCTGTGCAAAGTCATGGCCCAAAATACCGTTCCTTGACCACAGTGCCCCACACTTCATCACACTATCTTGAAAGTTCGAGTTGTCTTCTTGATCTTCTACAAGGCTTTGTGGGCAGAACCAGTTTGCTTATCAGTGAACATTCATTTTCCAGGATTACAGTTCAAAACATTATTTACAGATTTAAATTATCCTTGCAGTGATCATGATAAATATATTTGGTTTTAAAATAAAAAAAAACATTAAGTATTTCCCGGTACATAGATCTTCCAGGGAAACGTGTTGGGTTTGATCAGTATTCTGTTCATCTTTCTGAAAAGAATTATCAATGTAATATGAAAAGGACTTCCTATTTTACATTAGAGACGTTCGATAATACCTAGAATCCTGGCTAATTATATACATTAGTGGCTTTAAAAATCTATTGAAAGAGGAAACGGAGGATAATGTTATTGTTTTAAGCCATGCACTTAAAAGTAGTGGAGAAATTTTTGTTTTTGTTAGATTACAATTGGGAAGGTCCCTTTGCAATGTATTGACGGGCCCAGAATATTAAAGTTTTAAAGTGTACATTAAAATTTAATACTGATATCTTTATCTTTTTCGGATGGCCGCTGTCTTTTTCTACCAAATTTTAATTATTATTATTTTTATCAGGATCATTATTTAATTCATGTGTATTGAAATGTGAAATATGAGAGACATGTCATAGTGTAGACACGCTCTCTACTGTGCGGAGTTTGATTAGACTTTCTTAAAGGGCTACTTCACAGCATAGCGAACAGATGGCCCCTGAAAGGGGGAGCGGCTAGTCCCCTTGGGCAGGGCCCGGGAAACTACTGACCCGTGTCTCTAAAATAATTCCTACTTATTGATTTGTGAGTCTTTTCTTAGTTTCCTAGACATTTATGTGAAAAAGTTATGTTTTTTTCTACCTTAGATGGAGAGGTGCCTAGGGTTTCCTCAGTGTGATTTTTCCTCCCTTATTTATTGCTGAAGAAATGGGTTTGATATAACTATGAGTGGAGAGATTTAATTAGCTTGACTGTTCTGACGATTTGTGGCTCATCTCCTGCAAAAGGGTTTTTGAGCAGGTTTGAGAGGAAAAGAAAGACATGAGTCGTTTGTTACCCTGCTGTAGCACAGACGTGAAATTGCTGCTACATGCTACGCCCAAGGCAGGGTATGATGACAGATCCCTGAGTTGTTGTGTAATGCTGTGGTGGGGAGTTGCAATGAACCATTGTAATTCAATGAAATCAGTCGTGTAAACGACTGTTCAAAGTTCATTGACAACAAAACTTCCTGTTGCCTAGCCAGACACCAGCGGCGCCCTGAGGGGTGTGCAGGAAAATGGAGCTTTGGAGATGTAGGAGTTCATTGACACTCCGATGGAGGGGGGGGTCACCATTCAGAATGACTGCATAGTACCTAACCATCACAAACATGCTTTTTTGGAGACTTCCATCAATTTCAGATTTTTATCAAAAAACTTTTAAAACTTGGCTCTTACACTACAATTTACAATCAACATTTTCACATTCTTGAGATATCTTTCCTTGCCTCATGTGCAACTTTCTCATCAGGAGAATCAATAATAATTGAGAGTGAAGGTGAATGAAGGAGTGTTTGTAACACTGGTGCTCTGTCTGTGAATATATTTACACTTGTCTAATTCTTTATATTTGTCTTCTGGCTTCTCATTAGCGTACTCAAATGAATCATATTTATTGTATCTGACATTTATGGACATAATCATCATATCTCCAGCATCAACATAAGCTAACTGCTGTCTTTGTCATCAACAGCATCGTCTTTTTAACTTCATCTCCTTATTGTCTCCATTTGTTATCCTCACCAGCCACCATCTTTGTTTTTGTTGTAATTTGTGCAATTGAGAATACTGCTGGATTTTGCTAAATTTGTGCTAAACTTAGATTCACTTTTGAACCGTAGAAAAAATTGAAGTTTTAATATATTTAAATATTTATTAGAGTTTGCTTCCTTATGTGGTGATTGTTTAACTACGTATCTATAACAAACTTATGTTGTCTTGTGCCAACACTGGTTCAGGATGTCAATGCAAAGCAGAATACACAGATGCAGTTTTATCACTGATGACAGTGATAAATTGTATTACAGCAATCACAGAACAATAAACAAAGAGAAAAGCTAATATATTATTACAGAGCAAACCAAATTCTTGCACAAATAATTGATTTTTAAGGGGAAGCAAGCCACTTTTGGGTTCAGTTTTGGATAATTTTTGGACATAAACTGCATGTGTTTGAGACACCGGTGTGCGAAAATGTAATGCCCAGATTTGTCAAAATTTGCAGTGTGTAGTGTGTAAGTGCACAGAGTTAAAAGTAGGGATGAAAATATCATAAAAAAAAAATAAAAATTTTAATTTTAAACTATTAAAATTACAATGTTAAAACGCTTAATTGTTAACAAGTTAATCTGGTGGGCCATTTTTAGTGGTGGCGTTCATCAGATCCAGGACACTTAAACATTACTCTAAAAAATATAACTGCTTGCAACAGAGCACAACTACATATTTCAAGAGGATTACGCAAATTGTGGCCAAACAATTCAAGTCTGCTATTAACAGTTTCTTAGCAGCTAGCGGTTATGTGAGCCATCCTGTGTTTACCGCCAAATGAAATGGTTTAACTATAGGAACATAAACAGTTGCTAAAACCTGTTACAACATAGATTTGATATTTTATATGATTATAACACAAAAAAATACATAAAGCTCAATTGCAAACAATTTTTTAATTCAGTGTCAGTCAGATTTACTCCAAATTTATTCTCACCCCAAATAAATAGTTGGTGTATGACATCCAGCTTCAATATATTTTATAGATGATTGTGTTTTTTCATTAAAGTTTTTAATGATGGACACTAAAGTGGAAATAAATTTGTATATTACAAAGCTTTTGTGATTTTTGGGTGAATATCACTCTCTTGTTAAAAAAACTGTTGTTGCTGTGCTTTATTTAACATTTTTTTTTAAATGATTTCAGTGGGAAAAAGTATTTCACATCTGGGTTTCAGTCTTATATTATCTTTTGTTACAATGTGTCAAGAGTATGATTAAATTTGGAGAACATTGAAATATTTGGACCAAACTGAAAGCTGCGGCATATGAGCAGGAAAAGTCATCAGTAAATCAATTAATCTTGAACATACTTATTTTTTACTGCACACCAGAGCAAGGTTTTCACCTCAGTTTAGAAACATGTGTTCATAAAGGAATATGACTATGTTCTCCCACAAATCGAAGCTGCTCACCCTGATTATCCACGGCTTGTTTTCGCTCTGTCCCTGCACCCCTCATCCCATACCCCCCTGGCTTTAACAGCGCCCTGGTTTCTGTTCCCGGGTGAGGCGGTCGCCGGGCTGCCTGCCTGTCAGGAGATTATTAATCCCAATTGGATGGAGAGGGAAATCGCCATGGAGACAGAAACCAGGCACTTGGTCCCATGGATCCCGCTGCAGGGCAGAGCAGCGGTGGCAGCAGCCCAATTACTATTCAGGATTTTGCTTGGCTCCTCAGAGGGAAATGCGAGCCGGCACCATGTTTTAACAGTGTAGGATGAACCGAGGTAGTGCAAGATGCCCCAGAAATGCTTCTGATCAACGGGCTTTGGTGACAAATGTGCTCTGAATGCATCTCATTCATTCACTTTGTTGGCAAATGACAGACTGTATGTGTCAATGTCCTGGAAAATGGTAACCCTAGGCCCCTGTTCTGGTGGATGTACAGTTAGCTTAAACAGAGCCAGAGGCTTAGACTACACTGGTTGAGCGACTGTCTTTATATGCTCATTTACAGGCAAGGATGAAGGGAAAAATCTACCTGAAGTGCTGAAGCGAAGTGTAAGAATGTGTTTAGGTGAAAGGATTTATTGTTCATTATGGGGATTGAGAGGTGGCAGGGGGAGGGGCGTGCAGGACGTAGAGCGTCTACTAGCAGTCTTATTAGCCACCTCTGTGACCTTTAGCCTTGTTCCTAACCGGTGGCAACCCTCCGGCAAATCGCAAAGCACTCAGGCCGCGTCTCCGAAACTTGCCCAGACCGTGTGACGGCAGAAAGAGAGTCCACTGCCCCGGAGGAAGGGCCTTCGCCTCGTCTTGCCGTCGTCTTTGTGCCTCATCTCTGCTCCTGACTCTGCCAGAATGGACTCAGTTTCCATAGCAACCCCATCCCTGGTTCGCGCGGGGAAGATTAGCTCTCAATGTGCAACAGGGAGAATTTAAGGGAAGTCAGGCTAATCCCTCGGTGCAGAGCAAAAGAAAGGTTGGACCTCGCCTGAGGGATAGAATTGGTCTGCTACAGACACTGGTATTTAAGCTAAAGAGCTGAATTCACAAGGAGTGTCAGCTTCTCCACAGCAGGGTATCGAATCAGTTTTTTTCTTTTAGATCCCATATTCCTGTCCCATTCCAGTACTTGCAAGTGTTAAGAAAGATTGTGTGGTCCAACGTTTTGCCTTAATCCAAAATCACACTACAATTTTGAGGGATGTTGTGTCAATACAGGTACAGAGAACTCAATACATTTTAGCAAAATCAACAAGTGGCAATTTGTGTAATAATTAAGTTTGTTCAATGTTATATTTGTTGTCTGTTTGTCTTCAGCCATACAAATCAACTAAAATCAAATTGTAAAATTTATTTTTTTATAGGACAGTATTAAACTCAGACAATAGTTTGTGCTTTTCTATAATTACCGTAAGGAGAAATAAATATGATTAATAACTAAATATTAATAAGGATAACTTCTCTCACAGATGACTCAATAGCAGACAGCATCAACGGCAGTGAAAGTGTGACCTATAACCCAGTACCGGCGAGGCCAAACCACTGTCGAGACGGCACGGGGGCCAACAACAAGTGCAGAGCAGTGCTGGAGCAGCAGGAACAACCCCTGAACCTGAGTGACTGCCCCCTGGTGGCAACGTGCCATGCAGAGAACCACGCGACCAACGGCCGGAGCAAGTACAAGATCCTGGCGCTCCAGGACATGAGGGCCGAGTCTAAAGAAAACATCAGTAAGGTAAGGGGGGATGTTTGCACATTTGCAGGCTTTTTACATAACAGTGCTTACTGAAATCAGGAGCCAGAGAAAAATGTTGGCTTCACCACCACAAGGTCACTTGGTAAGGACCTTCTGTTCAGTGTGTGATATTACAATGTTATATTATATATAAAAATGTGGTCAGAATTTAAACTCCAAATCTAGTGAAGAGTTTTCCCTTGGTTGAGTGATAAAAAATGACGTAAAGAGAGAAGAACACATTTTTGTTAACGTAGTGAAGACTCATTTTTATCATTTTAGTCATTTTTATAAATGTATGCTCAGAGCTTGTTTTCATCACTGCTAATTTCAGAACTCCTACTCATTTTCTCTTTTACATGGACAAGTTAAAGGGAACCACAAAATAAGAATTTGAATTGCCCACATAAATATAATGACTTAATAACAAGATTTGTCTGATAAAATTGTTTCGTTGCATTTAAGTAATTTTTTTTTGCTTTAAATAATTTTGTCGTGTTTGAAAGTGAACCATATTGCTATTTGACTGATGTTGAGTAGCGGTAAGGGAACCATCTGTTTTTTATGGCTGATGTTGAGTAGCGGTAAGTGAGCCATGCGGTTATATGGCTGATGTTGAGTAGCGGTAAGTGAGCCATGCGGTTATATGGCTGATGTTGAGTTGCGGTAAGTGAGCCATGCGGTTATATGGCTGAAGACGAGTAGCGGTAAGTGAGACATGCGATTATATGGCTGATATTGAGTAGCAGTAATTGAGTCATGCGGTTTTATGGCTGATGTTGAGTAGCGGTAAGTGAGCCGTACAGTTTTATGGTCAATGTTGAGAGGTGGTAATTTTTCTTGGGATTCCTGTGTTCCCGTGATAGTTCTGGAACCTCTTCTCCATGGGGCCCTAATCAGTTTCTGAATTTTACTAAATGTCCTGACTTCCATGAGGGAGGGACCCACCTAGTGGCCTACCTCAATATCCCACCATGTCTGTCTTTGTGCACTGCTCTCCCATAAGAAAACACGAGACACAATTTTACTTAAACTGCATTTCTATATTTGATGTGTGTAAACGAGCAAGACATGCAAAGTCTAAAGGGAAGACAAGCATTAGGGTCCTGTAAGCTTTGAGGTACGGCTTGTTTAGTCAGTCCTGACTATTATACATTGGATCTTGTGAACTAGGAACCGTGGTCATGTGAAAATATCTGGGAATCTAGCTTGAAGGTTTGCTAGCATGGTTGCCATGAAGCGGTCTATCATGGGCTCATGGGGCAGAGGTGCATGCTCGGACCACTGTCTTCCCCCTGAAGGCGGGAGCTTTTCTAAGCGAGAGCCGCAGAAGGAGCGGTCGGCGCCGGCCCCCGGGCTGTGAAATTAAGGATGGTGCGCCTGTGATGCACAGACTACGCCCGTAATGAGATTTCGTCCACAAGTGGATTATAAAGCGCCGCTTCTTGCTCACCCATGTGGCCAATGCCGAGAGCCGATCCTGGATTTTTGAAGCCCGATTCGAAAATTTTAATTGGAGTTCATTTGAATGGTTGTGAAGCCAGGAGGCTACTACACTAATCTAAAAATACCTTGTTATTCCCCCCCCCCTACACCATATGAGCGCTTTCATAAAAAAAGTAAGTACTAGAAAAATACTGTAGCAAAGAAAGGCTGCAACGCCCAGTCATTTTTTTCTCTGAGGATATATTCGTTTTTAATAACATTCACTGCCAGATGATGTATAATGGAATCTATTTTTTTTTTAATACTTCGGTCGTCTATTAAGCCTTTAAATTAACTTTTTCTTCAGTAAAACACATCTGCATCCTTTTTACTGCATACTGTTTTTTACTGATCTCCAGTGCCCAATGCTTTTTCATTGAGTGATTCACTGTCCATCAAAAGTGATGAGTTTGAATAACCTTACACCTTGTTTTTTTAAAAATGGTTGTTTTTTTGTGTTTTTGTATGGCGTTCCACTGAGCAATAATCTCCTACTGCGGAAATTAGGAGGTGTGGGGCAGGTCAGAACAGACATGTCAACAAACAACCCCCAGTTGGTGGTCAGAGTAGGAAGACAGTCACCACTGCACGACACATGAAAAGCGTGTAACAAACGCATTGTCACTGATGGCTACCGCGTCAGACTAGATGTCTAGGCATCCCCGGGGGGTCGGGGCTGTCCTCGAGTGGAATGTTATACACCTAAAATCGACCAATGTCTTTCAAATGATAAAGGGAATCCACTGGTATCAATCCTTCCTTGTCGTTGGGGGCACAATCCCACATCCAGGAGAAAAAACGTGTTTCATCCTTAAGGACTTTAGCAATCTTACAAGAAACGGCTGGTAGCTGATTTTACAAATTAAACACAAATTCCTGTTTCCATGGAAACAGTGATTGCCAAAGTATAAAAATGGATACATTTTTTTAATGTCTTGCCAGTTCAGGCTTAAATAAGCATTTTAATGAAAGAAAGAAAAAAAAAACAATTACTTGAACAAATAGCCTTTAACCTAAGACACTTCTTGATGACTATCAATACCAAAGTATATTTGAAATATGACAGCCAAGTTATCACTTAAAGAACAGTTGGTACTTAACATTAAAACCAATTTGCCTCTAGCTGTCACTTGAAGATTGCTTTGAAATGAGGGTTCAATTGGGAAAGGCACTTTTTAAAAATTCTAAATCTTGTGACAGTTGATGGACAGTAAGAAAACATTTTTTGCGTTTCTTTTTGCCAATCCCAGATTCTTAATAAAAGAAAATGCATAAAAAATGAAGAATGGGGTGGGTGGGATTCCATGACCCCAAATTAGAGCAAACAACAGCAGAGAATGGGAGAGGGATATTCAGAACTTATAAAGGAAATGATTATTTCAGCTTTACGTGATTCCAGCTTAACATAGTGGTGTCTGTGGAATTGATGATTCAGTGGAACATCTGCTCCGCGGAGGGCCAGGCGAGGCGACGCAATGCAATGGTAGTGTGTTGGAGTTAGGCGCTTTCCCAGTGAAAATGCAGAGAAAGGTGCCGAAGTGAACATTTCTTCACCTTACCAAATAGTTAACCTATTCCCTGCTTATCACAAGTTCTGTTAGGATTGGCTCCTAATTTTTAATCCCCTGGCAGCGACTGTTGGTATTGTGCGTTATAAATGTTTTAGCGAAGGTTTGTGAGCAATTATACTTCTCATTAACCGCATTTATGTAATGAGTCTATAGATTTTAAATTACTTAAAAAATTAATAGTGATGATTGGATTTATGGATGTACTGATTGGAGTCTGAAGCTTTGCCTAAAAAATATTCCTGATTTACCCATGCCTGATTGCTTTATTTTATTTTAAAAAATACATTTTGCATTATACCTACGTACTTATTTGAGGGCAATCAGGTATGGGCAAATCATTCGTCCAGATAGACCCTCTGGGATTCAGTTCTGGTCTTCATTGTTGGGCAAACCCATGAAAACTCAATTTTGTTTCTGCCTTAGCAGTGAAGAGGAATTTATTGCAGTGGAGAATGCAAACGTGACCACAGAAAGTTTAACGCTGACCAAATGGCAAATTCATCATCAATGCTCGGGCACTCACCCCGACTGACAATAATTATGGTTCAGAGCAGCACTGGCAAAATTCCCTTATTTTTGGCATTTATCTACAGAGTGCAAAGTGTCAATATCCTGTCCCTCGATGCCAATCGCTCAACATAATCTGTCAGGTTGCTAAAACCAGAGGAGGCATCCGATCAAAGAGAGAGCGGAGGTGGTACCTATAATACGAAGGTCTCAAACTTAACAGTAACGGACATTAGTTTGTATAATTTCCGTTAATCATTACCCTTAAGTACATCAACCAAAATGACCCTGATCTAACGTAATCCAACAAAATCTGCTCTCACAAAGTCTTGGTATTGACAAAGTGAGAGGTCAGAGGGGCTGATTATCCTCTAGCTGTACACACTGCAATCCACTCAATAGATGCCTCCACTCTGCATCCGTTTAGGGTACATGTCCGTGAATCAAAGCACCGTTTATAATCAGATCTCCCCGATTTCATCTGGGAACGCTCACAGGCAGCCATGCTAATTACAGGAAACAGCAGCGTAAGGCTCATTATTGTATGCATTGAAATTCCTCAAATGTAATTAACAATAAGCTTTCCGAATATAATAAATGTATATTTGTGTGATAAGTTTTGATTCTTGTAAGTGGATCAATCACAGAGAATATGCCTAATCGTTTTACTCTGAAATGTTTCCATAAAAATTCCTAAATTGGATCATTGTTTCTAAACTACAAAAACATGCAGAAATACATGGTTGTACCCATGAGTTTGTATATTAGTTAATAATATCAGATAATAAACATTTTTTGTATTTAAAATCTGCGTCATATAAAATAAAGAATATTTATAGAATGAATTAAAACATTACCAGGATTATTGTCTTATATTATGGCATGAAGATAGCTAAGGTAGTTAAAATACAAGGTAGTGAACTTTGTTTATAAAAAATGTTGAAACATCAGGTTAGTTGGGCTATAATGTGGATGTGCAATATGAGCATTGCTCAGCTATTTTGTCTTTGCTACTATATAGCCAGGCTGCGGCTTGACTCTGACCTTCTCTTGCAGCCGACATGACTTTGTTTAAGTGTTCAATTGTTGGCGCGCAGCTGGCTGACAGTTCAGTGACATAATTTCGGAAGCGACTAGCGTGTCTTCCTGGGAAAGAAACAAAATACATCATAATAAAAGTGGAACGGTGGGTGAAAGGATTTCCTCTGTGTGTGACAAAAAGGCATTATTCCGCTCTCCGAGGCTAAACTGAAGACATCAGTGGACATAAAGTGTGTACAGTATGTGTCCTGTGTCATCGAAGATGGTCATAGAAGAACTTTATCTGGCTCTTACTGTCCGGCAAAGCCTGTCCGTGCACTCAGTGTTCAGACATTGGGTTCACTACTCCCGTTAGAAGGCTGAGGTGATGTAGCATGAGATGTTCCCATCCTGATCAATCATCTGTTTCCCATGATGCAACGTTTCTCACCTGTGGTGGTCTTTCAGGAGGATTTCGGCTGTAAAAGGAGTAAGTTATCCTTCCTTCATTGCCCTTCCAATCACCAGGCAATCATGAGGAGCATTAGTGGGGCTGTCTGTCGAGGTACCTGTGACAGAAGCACAGTGGTTTTTCTGAGTAATATTTCCTTAACAGTTCATGTTTTCTGTCGAGGATCTGCAGTTCGATATTTTTTCCATCACTCTATATAGAAGAAGACTTGTGAAGGAGTAATTAGCTAAAACACGAATGGCCTGTTTAAGAGAATACTTGTGAATAGTTAACTGACTTCATGAAAAACACTTGATAAAGCTCAGCGGCCATAACTAAATTTCACTGTTCACTCAGAAAAAAAAAAATTCAAAACAAATCAAGTTTGGCTTTTTCAGGAACATCCTATATCTGATATTAGAAAATATTAAAAAAAAAAAAAAAAAAAGAAATATATAAAAGATATTAGATCTTTTCAGAGATGAGCATTCCTGACGCTTCTGTTCATGCGATTTGTCTCGTATCTCTGTGGTCAGCTAACTGCAA
>JAOYSI010044676.1:0-13562 GCA_025775065.1 Hiodon alosoides | reverse complement strand
ATCTTTTCAGAGATGAGCATTCCTGACGCTTCTGTTCATGCGATTTGTCTCGTATCTCTGTGGTCAGCTAACTGCAATATTACAACGCCGTCATTTAATAGGCTGTGTGTTAAGCCTCCCTCCAAAGTTGACCCGTTTGTCTCCTTAGTCACCACTAGCTTGTGCCTGTCCTTAAATCCTTATTGTGTGCAATGAATTTCCTGTCCACAACATATGCTCTGCTGATGTCACTCCGAATAAAGACCTCAGCTAACAAAATGCGATGCATGCTAAGAAGCTAACTGACCATGAACATCCATTGGCAATCCACCTAGTGCAGATTAGTAGATGCTGGTCCTATTTGAAGCGGCGTGTTACATTGATTTTCCGTTTGACTGTACACAATGCAGAATTTATCTCTTAATGTCAAGGAGAAAGCAGAAAACAGAAAACAAGGCAATGGTGGATAATCTGGTTTAAACAAGCCATTACTTCAAGAAGGCAGGGATTGCTACAAAATAACAATTATTTGTGAACAACGGCAGATTCTCCTAACTAGGCTGGTTGTAAACAAATTAATTACTCAATGTCAACCCAGGTAGGAGCCCTAATGTCAACAAACGGCTTTTCTCCAGGTAATGTCTTGGGTAACTGTTTCTCTATAGGAATTAATGTTGTCCTATCAGTTTTCAGACTCCACTCAATGGGCAATTAAAATCATCCAGCATGAAATGTATTTTTGCAATATCTACCGGTTCAAACATTCTCTCGCTTTCTGTCTTTCCCTCAAGCCTTTTTTATAGGGTCTCTGGTAGGGTATATGTGAGACTAATGGCCTGTTCAAAGACAAAACATGTCAGTGCCCAAATAGAGGAAAGGAGCTGTTAACCAGCCTTAAACTGTAATGTAGTGGCACTCCTTCAGGTCGGGGTCTTTCGCTTAACTTTTTAATAAAAAAGAACAGAAAATTATGATGTGATCTTTCAGGGTGATAATGATCAACACTAATTTTCTAATTTCACAAAGAATTATCAATAATGATATCACTTAAAGTAAAAAAATACAATGCTGTAAACCTCTGAAACCACATACCTAAACTATGTCTGTATTCTGTTCAGTGTTTTAATTAGAAAAACAATCAAATCCGCAGCAAATTCGCTTCTTCGTCCACTGCTGTGCAAGGCAAAAAGCATCTCAGTTTTAAACTTGTTTAGCCTTGGCCTTGAAATTGAACAACCAACACAAGTCTTAAATAAAAATCCCATGACTTCAACAAACTGTTTTCTTTTTTAAAGTGTTGGTTGGTTATGCACACTGTTTTTCTAAAGAAACTGGGAAGAATTTAAGATATTATTAAACCATATTTCAGATGATGCCACATAAACTTCTTTACTTGCTTACTAGATACTCTAGTATAACTGTATATAAGAGATATACAAGAGTCAAGTGCTCTAGTATACTACTTTTAATTATAAATAAATTTTCAAGCATTTGAGAATTCATTTATAATGTTCTGTATGTTTATGAGTAATTAAAATTGTCATGATTGCTTGCAGTTTTACACTTTATGCAAACACAATGGAGCCTTCCACTTACAGAAGCAATTACGATTAAATACAGCTCTGTTGCATGCGACATCCTGTGCAGTTAACTCAGTGAGAAATGTGAAGTCTTGTAGAATGCTGTTGTCAAATTCTGTGGGGTGAGTCGTTCTATATTCGATGCCCTATAAACGCTTTTTTCCCTACCAGTAGGTAATGCGCAGTGAATTTAATGGGCCAGAATTCTCAAGCCCGAACAGTTGCAATATAGGAGCACACAAGTCTGAACAGTTGCTTAACCAATTGCCTTATCCAGTGTAATATCGAGAGCTTAGTTGTGCACTGGAGCAATATTTGATAGGCACAGGGCGGACGGCAGGATTCAACTACAACAGTCCGTGCAAGTAACAAATACAGTAGAATTTTAAAGGCCTTCATCTTTCAATTAGGAATAATAATCAGCAGCAGTAATTACAGGACAAACAGCGGAGATAAATTGCCGGCTCAATGCAAGGAAAAAATTTAGTAAAGAAAATTATTCTTTTTGTCAAAACTCATGGCTTCTTGGTGAGCTATAACTCCCAACTGTGGTTTACAAGCGAAAGAGACCTGGATGGATGCACTTTTAATCAGTCTCTTATAAATCAGATATTTCCGGTGAGCCAATAAAGCACTGCAGACATTCGAGTAGTGATGCCTGGACCGCGCAACCACGGACCGTGCTCTGTGTTGCAGTCACCCGCGCACAGCTTCTCCAGCTGCGATTCGGGGAAAAACGAGGGCGGTGTCGCGGAGGACTCCTCTATGAACCCGGCGGCGGACGAAGAGGATGACGATGACCGCGACGACCAGGAGGACAGCGTCGAAAAGGCCATGGAGGCAGACGGGGTGGAGATGGAGCGACTCAAAGCCTTCAACGTAAGTCAGCCAAGCTGTGCGCTGGCGATGAATCTGCCATTTAGACGGCTTCATAGCCAAGTATCCTCTTGTAATTCAGTTTTGGCATGCTGCCTCATGTACAATAATGCTAAGCTCATTGTTTAAATATATAAATCCACAGGAAACGCTTTAAAGGTGAACATTATCTGTAACATGTATGAATCCATTTGATTTTATACACAATTATGCAGAGTTTGTAGAAAGAGGGGTTCATTAAGTGTCTGCTCTAAGTTTAAGGTGGATATTACGGCCTGAAGGTGAAAGGCTTTAATCCCAGGAGGAGCCCTTCTGTTGTAACCTTGGTTTAAATAAAGTCAATATTTAGCTCTGCAAGCTATATGTCAATTATATATCTTTTAGTCAAGTTTGCGTAGGAAGTGAATAATTATACTCAAATAAATGTACAATAACACATTTTTGGTGCTTTGAGGTTGGTATTATTCTAATTCATCTTTCACATGTGAGCTCATTTAGTTAGATTTAATAAAACAACCACAATATTAAAACAGGAGTGGTTTATTTAGATGTCACAAAGCTGTATTATGATAAAAGCTTGGATTTACACAACATAGAGATGATAAATGTGTCTACAATGCAGAATTCTCAGCGATGCGTTTTAGAACTGAAATAAAAGAGTGTTAAAATTAATACAAGGTCACTTGCTTTAAAACTTCTTTGAGACTTCTTCAAGGCTTTAAGACTTACTTTAAGAAGGTCACTTCTGCACAAATTCAAACAAATGTGTTGGTCCAGATTGAGAGTTTCCCCATTGCCCTACAGCAGACATTTGAGACATGTTATCTGCCATGGGCATCATAGCTGGAGGAGAACTCTTGGTTCTGAAGCAGGACTGTGGCGATTTTTCAGACCTGATACGCATTTTGTGAATATGTAAAGTAACAGAAATAACAGGGTATGACTAGAATTTATATGTTCTGATTTTATAAATATAATTTAATGAAAATCCCATAGGCAATTCATGTTTTTACTTCTGTTGCTTATTTCAACAATTGATATGTTGCCGTGGCAATGCATGCTGAGCAAACAAATTATATATATATATATATATATCCATATTCACTACTGCTACAGCATATAAGATGACAATTTTCTTGGTTTTTAAATTTTCTTTTCACTGGCTTTTAAACAAAATTTAAATAAACTGGTATAATTGTCTCTAATTATATGCCTAAGATTATTCAGTGTTATTTACAAATACTTCACATCTCATTCAACATTCCTGTCTGCTGAAAGACTAATTTGATTATATGTGAATATGATTCATACCTCACTGTTGATTGATTTGCTGGCATGCTGATTTGTTTTTTGCTTGGGCATGTTTTTGTTCGTACATCATACATTTTTTGGTCATTAGTAAATTTGTGAATATATAAATTCATGCTAATCTGGTTAGGTAGATGTCTCTCTGCTCAGAGATAAAGTTAATATTTGTCTACCTTTGTGCCCTGTCCAAATGAAAACCATAACAATCAATGTCAAAAATAATCGCTAATATTGATATTTTCAATTTTCTATTAGACAAAACACTATTACAATTATTTTTTTTAGATCTTTTTATTTATTTTATTTTTTTTTAGTCAGGTTTTCGATATTAGCAGCTAATAGCAATTTTATGACTTTAGTTTAGAATGTTTCCACTGTCATTTTATTTGAATATTTGGCTTTTTACAGTGTTCCAGCTGACTGATATTATTAGTTTAGGCTGAAGGTCTAGTCTGGAGCGCTATCCTGCATGGAGTAAAAATATAATCTAGTTCGAGTGGGAACTTCTATTGAACAACATCCTGCTCTGGTCCCCATGGTGACCCAGTGTGTTTCCATAGTTCCTATGACATAAACACTTGCCCTGTTTGAGGTGATCTCTTACGTATGCCATGTTCTACTCTCAGACTACACAGTAGGGCAGGGATGGGGCAAGGCTGAGGTGGCCTGACCAGAAGTAGGGAGGGGGCAAGGATGGCGGGGAAGGAGGTTCCGGGACCCTAATTACACAGATCCCCTTACCTGCAGATGGTGTGCAGATTTCACCTGATTTTACACTTGAGCGATGAGCGAGCGATGAGCGATGGCTGAAGTGCCTAGAGATATTGTTGGAGATTAATAATAATAATAATAATAATAATAATAATAATAATAATAATAATCTTTATTTATAGAATGCCTTTCGTACTGCAGAGTTAAAAAAAAAGCTGCACAAAAAACAAAAAGGAAGGTAACAGAACACAAAGATTAAAGTCAAAGTTTATAAAACAGTATAAAAAAAAAACAAAAAAAAAACACATCATACATTGAAAAAAGATTTTTTAAAAGACAGTTTAAAAAAAACTAAAAACAACAATTTATAAAATTAAAAAGCTAAATTATAAAAATAGGTCTAAAGCCTAGATTTAAAAGTAGCTACTATAGGTGAGCCTCTGACATGGTCGGGGAGAGAGTTCCACAGTTGCGGAGCACGTACCCAAAAACCAACCTGTCCTTTCCTCCTGAGCCTCACCCTCGGAATACAGAGGAGGCCAGTATTAGTCGACCTCAATGCGCGCCGAGGCTGAAAAAGAGACAACAACTCTGAGAGGTAATCTGGTGCCATTCCATTTAGTGCTTAAATGTAAGTAATAGAATTTTAAAATCAATTCGATATTTCACTGGAAGCCAATGCAGAGAAGCAAGTAAAGGAGATACATGTGCTCTCCTTTTGGTTTTGGTAAGGACCTTGCAGCTGCATTTTGTACAAGCTGCAGCCTTAAAAAACTTGTAAGTCCAGAAAAAAGAGCATTACAGTAGTCCAGTCTACATGAAATAAAAGCATGGATAACTTGTTCAGCATCAGATAAAGAAAGAAATGATCTAACTTTGGCAATGTTTTACACCTAACCAGGGGATGGACAGAATGTCCTCAGTCCAGAGCTCATACTGGGACATTAATGGAGACACTATGTATTTGTTTAAGAATCAAAAAGCCTTAGTTAGCCTAATAGACAGGGATGAGACATTTGTTAGAGAGATATAATAAAGCATTATGCGTGGAGCCAGTTGTCAAGGGCCGCCGAAGAAGGCCGTTTCTCTATGCGTAGAGTCATGAATAGCGCCGATAAATCGAAAATCAACAACCTATTATTTGAGGCAATTTTTTAAATACAGCTACTGATGACGGACCTTGGAAAACAAAAATGAAAAAAACGTATTTTCCTTCAGTTTCACTTAGCAGCTTACTTTAGCATGGATACGTAGTGCAGGAACACTGTGGACCATAAATGGTGATCTGTATTTGTATCCACCTAGTATTCAAATGCATAGTCTGCATTGATTAAATTTACTCAAAATCACAACTCAGTTTGCAACTGATTTACAATTATTCACCTAGTTTTGTTTCAGACACAGTGTCACTAAACCTATTTGGGTTTTGGACCTATACTGTCTTGCATGGAAACATCCTTAGAGTTCTTGGGGGAATCCAAAGTTCTTCTAATCAAGTCAAGTGTGTGTGTGTGTGTGTGTGGGGTGGGGGGTTGCCTATTTATACACCAGTAACTCTTTTTCGCTGACTTCGTCACCATCATTGTGATAGAGTCTGAGCAGTTTTGTGTGAGTCTGTGAAGACGGCGTTGAGGCCTTTGACCCTGTCAGTGCACTGTTGAGATAACGGACACTCCGCAGGCCAGTTGGCCCACGGGGGAAGCGAGGGGAGTGATCGCCTCGCCGCAGTAAGCTCTACAGCAGCGGAGCACGCTCCAGCACAGGCCACCAACTCCCTTCTCCTCTGTCTCCCTCTCGCCAACAGATGTTTGTCAGGCTGTTTGTAGATGAGAACTTGGACCGCACGGTCCCCATATCTAAGCAGCCCAAAGAAAAGATCCAGGCTATCGTTGACTCGTGTAGGCGCCAGTTCCCTGAGTATCAGGAACGTGCCCGGAAGCGTATCCGCACTTACCTCAAGTCCTGCAGGAGGATGAAAAGGAGTGGGTTTGATGCGGTGAGTCTCACGGTTCTGACCCCCCCCCTCCCCCCCGGGCCGGCGCCCCCAATATCTTCCACCTTCCATGCTCCAGTTTTATTCCGGATTTTTATTGTTCAGATATCAAAATTATTTTTACATTTTGGTTTAGTTCCTGATTTGAAATGTGTTCACGGTTTGACCTCCCCAATCCCTCCCAAAGTGACATTAATATCTTCCATTCATGCCATTTTTGTACCATTAAAAAAAGTGCCAGACAGTGCATGTTTATATGAAGATGTCATGTTTTTTAAGGTTTTTGCTACACATCAGCAATTAAAAACATGCTGATGTGTAGCATCCTTTAATAAAATAATAAGCAATTAATAATTTACTGAGTCACGCCGTTTGTAGCAGACGTTTGGCTGGCTCAGTGTGAGTCATTATGTGACTCAGAGGCACCCCCCCCACTGGACATTGCAGTGCAGTAACAACCCCAAATCAAGGCAGCAGCTTCTGACTTTATTATTTAATGTATGTGTTCTCAGTTTCCACCAGCACAAGCACAAGATGCTTTACATCTTAGGTGGCTTTAAAATAAATACATGGTTTCTGTCACATGACAAATGTGTCGAAAGCTGCGGACACTAGCCTTTCCAGTAACCAAAATGTGGATTTAAAAGTGATTACTTGTAACTTATAGATACAGAACAAGCCTCAGCATTAGCAACCGTGGCTATGCAATTCTAAATGTTGACCACAATGTTTATGCAGTTATTTTCATAGCTGTATTGCCTCGATATCCTTTGGTAGAGTAATTTGGTGAGTCTTCGATATCAATAATGTCTGTCGTTGTGTTAATTTGTAATTATTATTACATTTTACATTTTTAAATTTTTGTCATTTAGCAGACGCTCTAATCCAGAGTGATGTTCAAGAAATATTATTCTTAATACCAGTTTCTAGAATGGAGTTTATGGTTATGCAAAAAAAAAAAAAAAGATTTTGGTTTAAATCATTATTTTATTATTACTGTCACTACCTAGCGATGTCTAGCTTTTACAATCCAGAATCACTTTGTGATTTGCACTTGATAGCCACCCTACTGTCCCGCCTTGCTTTCAATAATAGAAGCGTTTGTAAACAAGATCATTTAGAGTCTGCTGCCAACAGCTTGTGAGTAACTGAAAAGGATTTAATGTTCACGATTTATTAGCCACCTTTCAGAGTTCTGTTTCTGTGTGGCAGGTGAGCTTGATGCATTGCTGAAAACTCAGAATGAGCTGTGACAAACGTGCAAGGTCGTACTGCAGGAATGAATGCAACCATTTGTCTTGCGCTTTTTTTGTGTAATGCCTGGAATACTGGAGAAGTCAAAATTGCATTAAAAATATGCTAAAACCTTACCCGTGTTTTTTTGCTCTATATGGAGTAAGCCGCAAGTGCTGGACAATTGATCAATTTAAGCTCCAGCACACAGTCTTGCTTTTAATTCTTCTGTTTTGTTGTATCCATCTTCTTTGTGAAACCATCTCTCCATACAGAGAAGACAAGGTCATGCATCGCACCTGGACATTCTCTCCAGATAGTCGGTGTCTATGCAGTTTACTTGATAAGAAGCTTTGACTTTATTCCTTGTTTAATTAATCTGGTGTCCTCTTATGATTTTACCACTGAAAATGGGCCACTTTAACAGGCTAAAACTGAAAAGTGTGGCGACAGAAATGCCATGTAATTTTAGTGATGGCAGATCTGCCGTCCTATTCACAAGAGTTTGAATAAAATAATTTGATCCTGCAAATGCAAAAAGACCCCGTTATTACTGAAAACTTGGAGAGTTGTATAATGATCTCAGAACTGAATGAAAATATATGTCCTTCATGCTGTGAACCGTTTACATGGAATGTTACCACAGAAAGAGATTATTGGAATATATTTATCTATGAGGCTTGTGGGGTTGCTGTTAAAATGAATCATGTCTCTAAGATTTAAGTTGATAATGGTGTATTATTTAGACTGTTATTAAGCACTAGAGCTACTGAGAGTTTGGAAGGAGGGGGGGGGGTTGATAAAACACTTACTACATAACTAGATGATAAAGCAAATAAAACTGGCTGTATACCTCGAACATTCAGTATTGTTTGTTGGGATGGTGAAAATCACAAGGCTCAATTGATAGGTTGATGATTAAAGCTGGCTGCATTTAATACCATATTGCACTTCACACTAAGCAATGTGTTACATTGATGAGAGACATTGGATACGGTATGTTGATTCAAACACTGGCATGGCGCTGAACAGAATTCCTGGAGATTCTCTATGCGGGTGGGGGGGCGGGGGGGTACGGACTTATTTCATGTTCTTATTCCATGTTGTCAAGTTTGTTGGTAAGGGAGGCCGAGTAGTGCATGATTCTTGAGCTTCAACACCTTTTGTTATATAAATAAAATAAAAGCACGACTATAGTGATATTTAGGCTTACATGTGAGCCCTACCTTTGATGTATTTAAACTAGTTGTGTGGTAACTGGTTGATCACAGGGGCCTGTGAGGCTGGAGGATTTATATTATATTACAGTTTTTGACAGTATCTAATTCAAATACTTTTGATTTCATAAAATTTATGAAGATTACACAAATTATTGCAATTATGACTGCATGACTAATTTGTCTAAAGTGCTGGACTACTTAGTATACCACTTGTAAATTGCAAAATGAATGGAGGGGCTTCATTCAGTTTTTATGCTCCAAAACTTTGGAATACATTGCTTAAATATCTTGTCTTGTAACCAAATTTTATATCAGAGAATTTTTTTAAACCACGTTTTTAAAATTATTATGTTAAAAAACTTTTTATTCTATATTCTATATTGTTATATCATTTTAAAATAATTTTTTCCAGGTTCCTATGTTTCTAAGTTATCATGGTGTACAACATTTTTTTTTGAGTGCAATTTTGCATGATGGTATTCAGAGAAACTGAATTGGGGTACTCCATATATTTTGTATAACTTTGCTGCGTGATCACTGTGTTGCATTTGTTTCCAAGATATTTTTGCTATGGTGTCACTCTAAATTTCAGTATGGCCGCCAGGTATACATATTAGGCAATGAACTGCAGGCCTTTTTTATTTATGGAAGGGCATCTACAGTGTTCACTCAAGTATAGAAAATAGGTACAGCTGCTCTGTCGTTCACCAAAGCTTCATCAAAGGGAGTTATGTTGTGTTCCAAATCTCATAGCCAGTGGGTGATATCAGTTTGCTGGCTTCTGAAGCACTTCATGCTTCATGCATGGAACATTGAGATACAGCTGAGCCTGCAGACTGACGCACATGAGAATGAGCCATGCTGCACTGATGCACAGAGAGCGCAAATGCTGTTGATTCAATAGCAAAGTTCAATTGTTAGCTATAGTAAGGGTTTTATGCAGTGGCCCTGACATTTCAGTGCAAGAACTAAATAGTTTTGCGCAGAATAGTATTGGCCTAGGTTGCCCCCAAAACACAGGGCATGGATGAGTGCACCGCGTTGTGGTCAGAAAGGGCAAGCACTCTTATCCTCCTGACATGCAACCTTGAGAAGTCTATCCCCACAGACGGGGTAGGAGTGCTCGGGTTATCCTTTCAGGTTATTTCACTTTCTCAATGGAGAAAATGCAATTAAACCAGTGAAGGCGAGGTGATTTAACATTTAAAGCTGATAAAATATCTGCTTGCTAAAAATAAAGTATCTCAAAGTGAGATTAATAAGTGGGCGATGTAATAAAGCTGGCCCTGGAAAACCCATGGCCGGGGGGCTGGTGCGGTGGGGGGTTGCTGTTTCAGTCCCTTCGGTACCACCCCGAGGAGCCTGTCTGGCCCTGGGGTGGGCAGAACAGATGCGAGCACACTCCCAGTTTAATAAGAATTGAATCCGCAGGGTCACATGCAACAACACATGCCAGGGGCTTGCTACTGTCAGTTATTTGCCATATGTGATCGTGCGAACACTTCTGATGTAGTTACAGAGCGGTGCTAGCCTGGAGACTGAGCGATGGTTTGGAGGGGAGGGGCAGGTCTCCAAATAGCTTTGGTTATCTATGTCTTTTGGTGCATTCTGAGTGACTCACCTGCGGGGCTACACAGCTACATGTGTCGGCATTGCGTTGTGATGGAATTTTCACATGGTTTGTAAAGAGTAGTGAGCGTTGGGAGAAAGGGAGTTTTGTAGGAGGTGAGCAATATTTTGGTTGCAGTGTCAGAGGAAAACAGCCCAGCATTACTGAAATAAACTGGATTGTAGTTGCTTTAAAGGACCGTGGCAAAAACTCTTCAAAACAATGATTCACACTTCAATTTAGGAGTATTGTTTGGCCTACGGTGCTACCGTCAAGACATAAACGACTGTAAACGATGTTTACAAATGCATTCTGTCATGTTCTAACAAGGATTCAACTATTGCTAAATTTCCAAAAACATTTGTTTAAACTACTGAACTCTGTATCTTCTAACATTCTGCATAAGTTAGAAGACAAGGCGAAAACGTGTCACCTTAAGACATATCGACTATTTGTAAAATTGGTGTTTGATCACTTAATTTGCTTAGTTTAACTTGAATTATATTACATTTCTGTGCAAAATATTGTTTTGTTACCTTGTCCCTTACCTTTTTAATTTAATGCGAGTTGAATATAGAACAGTAAGACAGGGAGATGATAGCACTGAGATGAAAGGTTATAGAGGCGTCACATTTTTTTTGTCTGATTTTTCACAGAGGCTTCTCCTGTATAGCATATACTATAGTTCTATATTAAATAAACTTCCGTAGTCTTTTGTGTTTTACATTTTTATTATGTTTTACTAGTGATCCGTTTTCTTTAGAAAGACAAATATAAGCAAATATTTTAATCAATTAAGCAAATCAGTTAAATATAGCATTGAATTTCCATCAACCAAAAGGAATGCTAGTAAACGATCTTCAAACCATGTTGATCCTGGCTTACGCTAAAACAGCCCTGGTACTTTGTAATTTCAGAAGAAACACACAAGTGCGTAGAAATGCTCCTAGCGTCCTGGGGGACAAAACCAAAGAGCCATCTGGTTGCTAAGCCACCCCCACCTTTGTGTGTTAATTGGTAATAATTAGTCTTTCAGATTAACGATGAGGGCGGAGCCCTCTTTCTCTGGAGGTTAGCAAGCGAGTATCACAGCTGCTTGTAAAGTTTTCCCCACAGCCCTCCATTTTGCTGTAAGTGGCAAAAAAGGATAATCCCTCTTCCACTGAACAGGGCTTGCCTTTGGGGGTCAAAAGAAACCCTGCTGGTTAGAAAATGGCACAATACCCGTGTAGAGCACTGGTTTAAAGGTTGTGTTATTTATTTTTTTAAAGTTTGTCATGGGTGCAGTAATACATTTAAAAAGTTAAGCCATCTATATGTCATCTTGCTTTCCCTGGCTATTAATTAGCTCTGGACATTCATTAGTTATATTATTAAACTTTGACATGATCTTACATCTTTATTTGTTATTGCCAGCTGTGAGCTTTTAACAGTGTCAGTACATCACTGAATATATTAAATGTTCCCTAAGGTGTAAGGTGTCCAAAAAAAATAAAAAATAAACATTGCACTTATAAGCCACCATTACGTTCTATTCAGCTCTGTGAATTATCTCTGGGATTTTTCTTTCAGACTCAACCAAAACCATTTCTAAGTTAAAATCCTTAGGCCTGGAGCCACTGCTAATCCCATTGGGCCATAACATGGCACCTTCTCACATGAAGCTGTGATTATTAGCACAGCAAATTAGCATCTGAGGGAGACATCAGCCAACAGTGAAAGGACAGATTTTTATAATGGAAATGGTTCATTTCAGATAAAAATCAATCAAACAAATTCAGCAAACACTTGCAGTTACTTAACTACTCTCCGTTTGCTGAGGGTCGAGGACGAATCAGAATTGAAAATTCAGAATACAATCATAAAAAATAAAAAATAAAAAACTTTTCAGGCAAACAATACACTAAATATAATTTTAGTTTGTTTTCTGTGGATTAATTCTGAATCCAGACAGGACTTCACCTTGTACTGAGGATAGACTTTAGTAGGATGAAATACAGTTTATTTTTTATTTTGAAAATATGGCTTTAATTAGAGATACGCAGCATTTTAATTACCTCTAAACATGTTCAATATCGGTTTCTACTGAGAACTTATGGTCAATAAATAATTTAGAAAATATAATTGCTATTCTTAATATTGTTGTTGTTGTTAATATTATTTATTCATTTAAAGCAGTAGCCAAATGTTTTAATTGCGACATTAGTTTGAGCTGACAATTGTTCATACTTAAAAAGTATTTATTAAGCTGGTTTTACACAAGACGCGGCAGGAACTTTGAGCAACCCTTAACACCAAATGAAAGACACCCAATATTGTGTCACACCATGTTTTTGGAAGGAATGCAAAAGAATGCATTTAGACTGTCAGACAGCTCTGAAAAGGTTCTTGGTTAACCTTGCTAGAGAAGAGCAAAAACTAAAGTGTTATGGGTACATAAAGTCATTAAATTAAGAAATATCTTGAGAACAATGTATGTTTTTTGCAATATTTGACTTTAAAAAAAAAACATGAAAAGATTCAGGAAACGGAGAAATTGTGTCTTACCCATCCAATCTTGTTAACAACAGAGCAGAAAGAAAGGGGGGGCACCTAAGTACTTGTCTCTGTTTTATATTGGTCACACATTTGAATTTTGATGACCGGTGCCTTCTAAGTTGAAATTATTTTCGAAGAATCTTGTGCAGAGCGACACTTCACTCTGATACCGGGGGTGATCCTTTCAACTGGCGCAGATGGCATCTTCCCTTGAAAATCAATTAAAGTCTTCTTGCAACATTCAGGCACCTGCCACGTCCAGTGTGAAACAGTTGTTAAACAGGATAATTTAAAACCCATGTTCCCTAATCCTGCCCCCCCCCTTCGTATGCTGGCCCAGCTCTTCTCATTCTGGGTTTGGTAAACTGTTAATTGAATATGGGGACTGGATTGGACATATGTATTTTGCCTGTGGAAAGAGTAATGGGATTTCTAAACTTATTTTCTTGTACTTGGTAATATTAGTAATAATTAGTAAAAGGTGAATTGGTTGTTAACTGATTATCAGACTATAT
>JAOYSI010044665.1:16474-27312 GCA_025775065.1 Hiodon alosoides | reverse complement strand
TGTGTGTGTGTGTGTGAATAAGGGCAAATAAAGTGTGAAATATGCAGTTAGGCTGTGTATGTGTGTGTGTGTGTGTGTGTGTGTGAATAAGGGCAAATAAAGTGTGAAATATGCAGTTAGGCTGTGTATGTGTGTGTGTGTGTGTGTGTGTGTGAATAAGGGCAAATAAAGTGTGAAATATGCAGTTAGGCTGTGTATGTGTGTGTGTGTGTGTGAGTAAGAGAGTGAATGCATGTGTGAGTGAGGGCAGGCACAAGTTGCCATGTGCTGAGAGTCAGTCTGATCACTCTGATCCCCGCTCTCTGACATGCAGACAGGACTGGTGTCAGCTGTTTCTCGCTGGTTCTGACCTCTGCATCCCTTTTGTTCTGAACGTCCCCTCTCATCCCCAGGCTTTTCTCTCCTCTTCTCAAGCACTCATTTCAGAAAGAACTCTTATAACTAATGACCAGATTAGTGCGACAGTTGGTTTCTGCAGTGACTGAAGGTCTCTGTATCTGCCCGCCCCTGAGGGAGCAGCTGCAGCAGACATTTGACTAACGGCCCCCTGTCAGTGTAACAGGCTTCGGCCCCTCAAAACACAGCGACAAGGTTAGTGTCAACACGGAGACAAGGTTAGCGTCAACCCTGACCCCTGGCAGAGGTTTCCACGCTCATATTCTTTCACAATCGTGAGCAACTGCGGACCCCTGAGAGGTCAGGTATTTAAAACCACAGGTGAACATGTCAGAAAAGCACGGTTCCCATAAACATCTAGAACATTCTAATATCAACTGAACAAAGTCAGAATGTAATCCACATGTAGGTTTGTTTAGAAATTCTGAGTCGTCTTTCACATTGTCCAGTACTATAGAAACAGACCTGCCATAACACCTTTTTAAACACGGGGAAATTGCCAAGACTGAATAGTTAGGAAAACCCAGCCAGTGTGCATGTATGTGCACATTTGAAACAGTAAAGTTCTATCTATATATTTGTGCGATGGTTATGTGCATGTAGGTGAAAACGCACATGTCTATGTGGTTCTGTGTGTGTGTTTGGGTAGCACATGTTGTGTGTGTGTGTGTGTGAGGATGAATGATAGCATGTGTGTGTCTGAGTGAGTATGTGAGACTAAATATTAGTGTGTGCGTGAGTGTGTGTGAGTGAATGTGAAAGATAGCGTGTGTGTGTGTATAAGTGAGTAAAAATGATAATGTGTGTGTGAATGGTAGCACGCGTGTGTGTTTATGAGTCAGTGTGAATGGTAGCGTGTGTGTGTGTGTGTGTGTATGAGTCAGTGTGAATGGTAGCATGTGTGTGTGTGTGTGTGTGTGTATGAGTCAGAGTGAATGGTAGCATGTGTGTGTGTGTGTGTGTGTGTGTGTGTGTGTGTATGAGTCAGTGTGAATGGTAGCATGTGTGTGTGTGTGTGTGAGTCAGTGTGAATGGTAGCACGTGTGTGTGTGTGTGTGCGTGTGTATGAGTCAGTGTGAATGGTAGCGTGTGTGTGTGTGTATATGAGTCAGTGTGAATGGTAGCACGTGTCCCTCCAAGGGAAAACACTCCGTATGTAGTGGAGCCGGGTGGTGTGAGTTACGCCTGCCACTGGGCAGCAGGTGCGTGGGCCGGGGGGGACACTGGCCCTTTGTCTGGGGGTTCCTTCAGTGCCGCTTACATTCAGGGGGTCTTGAGGGCCACCTGTCCCCAGCACACACACACCCGCTCCGGCAGTGAAACTCTGACACCCCGCAGCTGACACCGGGTAGTTATCTCATCTCGGGTTTCCCTCTGGGGTAGAGACGGTGTCTACAGCACGCTCCAGGAACTGTGTTTCCATCTCTACACAGCATGCTCCGGGTCTGTGTTCGTTCTCTACTCAGTACGCTCCAGAGCCTGTGTTCAGTCTCTACTCAGTACGCTCCAGAGCCTGTGTTCGGTCTCTACTCAGTACGCTCCAGAGCCTGTGTTCGGTCTCTACTCAGTACGCTCCAGAGCCTGTGTTCAGTCTCTACTCAGTACGCTCCAGAGCCTGTGTTCGGTCTCTACTCAGTACGCTCCAGAGCCTGTGTTCGGTCTCTACTCAGTACGCTCCAGAGCCTTTGTTCAGTCTCTACTCAGTACGCTCCAGAGCCTGTGTTCGGTCTCTACACAGCATGCTCCCGGGCCTGTGTTTCCGGCTCTACACAGCATGCTTCCGGGTCTGTATGGCTCATACACAATGGACAACAGACAAATCACAACATACTAACGTTTCTACACATTGACTTAATTACATACACACTTACTTCAGGTTTTTTTTTCATTTTGCCTTTTAAAACACAAAATGTACTCATGAATACGCATAACTGGCATAGCCCCATCCGGGCTGGATTGAGTTAAATCGGAAGAGCTCATCTCGGCAAAACTGTCGAGAGGGCCGTGTCTCTCTTCTAATTGGCGCTGAACCTCCCATGCGGGCTGTGTAGCCTGCAGTGTGGAAAAGAGACGGGTGGCTCACAGGGCAACTAGAGGAGATAAGAGGAGCCTTGTTATACTTCCTCAACCACTCCGTGTGTTGTAGTAGCGATGGGCTGAGATGCATCAGCACAATTGGGGATTCCAAATTGGAATTGGAATTAAATTTTGAGAATGAATAAATAAATATAGTAGTTTAACAACAACAAAATTTTCCAAAATTCTTCACACAAAACCTAAAAGTTGGAAACCAACCAAAGAAAAACAGATCATCCAGATGCATTAGGGAGATGTCATTGTAACTCTGCTGTTTGGAGTATTTACTATCTAATATTTCAAGGGGACACTGTAATTTCTATAGGGGATCGTCAGTTGAGGGAATTGTTACTAGAAGCCTGTAATACTGTTCCAAAGGACTGTTCCAGCAACTCTGCTATAGGCATATTCCCTCTATAACATAGTTACAGTGGATTGTAGTTGTAACTCATTTTAAAAGTTAAACTGCTATAGAGAACCTTTAGTTTGGCATTACCTGCAATAGGGGGTAAGGGATGTGTGCGTGTGTGGGAGATACTTACTGCAACACTGTGAAATGTTAAGTTACTCTTCTTAAGAATACCACTTTAGATGGTACTCCACTTTACCTAACATGCCACACTGCCACACATGGTCAGGACTTACGGTCTTGCTCCAGACCAGGCCAGTGGTGTGGTGCTGCTTGATATAGGCCTGCAACTCGGTCCAGATGCTCAAGTAGGTCCTGACCCAGTCCACGTGTCGCTTGTCACTGCAGCAGGGAGGACGAGAAAGGGACAGAGAGAGAGGAGAGGATGTACTCACGACATAGGAAGAGAGAAAAAGAGAGAGAGAGAGAGAGAGAGAGAGAGAGACACACACACAGACAGGCCAATGACAGAGAAGAGGGAGAGAGAGATATAAAGAATGACAGAGGCAAAGATGGACCAATGACAGAGGAGAGAAAGAATGAGAGAGGGACACAGAAGGACCAATGACAGAGTAGAGGGAGAGAGCACACAGGCGGACCAATTAAAGAGGAGAGTGCGAGAGCAAGAAAGAATGAAAGTGAGACACACAGATGGACACAGGACAGAGATGAGGGGAAATAAAAGCCACTTGACACTTACTGCCACAAGGCACTTACATTCTTTCAGCAGCTTATTGGGAAAAGGCCTTTTCCTACTTTTTTAAACCAAACAAGTTATGAAGGAGTCTAACAGAGACACATTCCCGGCATCCTCTTGGTCAGACTCCTGGTGAGCACCCGGCACACTAAACTGGCAGACAGTAGCTTTCTGTCTCCGGAAATGACTGTGCAAGAACACGCTATACAATTAAATCATATTTCATTTTTAATAGCTTTTACTACCAGATGTTTTATTACCAGATTTGCTTTAACTGTTATTTTTTACTGAACTAGGCCTCCTGTCCTCTCTTTATGAACACTCACGTGTCTTTGTAGTCCTTCAGGACTCTGTTAGTATAGAACGTGGCTGCATCATTCATCTCCTTCACATATGGCCCTGGCTTCTGACACTGAGGAAAACCCAAAAAAAAGAATGAGAAAAAGGGAACAAATCAAATAAAGTACACAATCCAAGACCCACCGTACGCCCACACATATGTTACCTACAGCAGTGTGTGTCCCTTATCATCAGTCATGTTTGTGAGTGCTGGTTTTGGGTAGGATAAAGTAAAGTCTTACTTATCAAGGCTGGGCTGTTGGAAAATAATTGCAAAGCATGGCAGAAGCATGGTAACAGCAGGGTTTTTAACGTATGAGAACATTAGAGATGAGAACAGCTATGAAAATACCAAGGTCACTATGCTTAGGTTCCATTCATAATTTAACATGCGTTAGGTTGCGAGATTACTTTATTCCAGGCATATTTCCAAACTTTTCAGAGGATAAAACTATACACTGATGAGTCAAAACATTATGAACACCTGCCTAATATGCTGTTGGTCCTCCACAGCGCCGACCCACTGAGGCATGAGCTCTATAAGACCCCCGAAGGTGTGCTATGATATCTGGCACCAAGACATTAGCAGCAGTTAGCACCTTTAAGTCCTGTACGTTTGCGAGGTGGAGCCACCGTCAGACTTGTGGGTCCAGCACATCCCACAGATGCTCAATCGGATTGAGATCTGGGAAAGGCCACTGCCACTGCCATCAGGGAATACCATTACCATGAAGGGCTGTACCTGGTCTGCAACGATGTACAGGTAGGTGGCACGTGTCAAACGGATGTCCACATGAATGGCCGGACTCAGGGTTTCCCAGCAGAACATTGCCCAGAGCATCACACTCCCTCCACCGACTTCCCACAGTGCATCCCGGTGCCATCTCTTCCCCCGGTAAACAGCGCACACGTACATGGCCGTCCACGTTATGTAAAAGACAGTAGACTTTCTGTCGTGTGGACCCGACGGGATAGCCTTCGTTGCCCTCGTGCATCAATGAGCCTTGGGCGCCCAACATCCTGTCGCCAGTTTCTGGTTTGTTCCTCCTCCGACCTATGTAGGTAGGTCCTCACCACTGCTGACCGGAAACACCCCTAAAGTCTTGCCGTTTCAGAGATACTCTGACACAGTCATCTGGCCATAACAATTTGGCCCTTGTCAAAGTCGGTCAGGTCTTTACTCCTGCCCATTTCTCCTGAATCCAACACGTTGACTACGAGAACTGATGGTTCGCTTACCATATAATCTACCCAGGCCTTCACATGTGCCCTTGTTAGGAGATGATCAACGTTATTCGCTTCACCTGTGAGTGGTCATAATGTTTTGGCTCATAAGTGTATTATAGCACCAATTTTTTAATAATGAGAAAGTCTGTATTAATTTGAAGAGCTCTAATCTTTTCTTATCTGCATCTTCTATCCTGATGTTAACAACGTTTGCTTTTAAGCTCAATAGGGAACAGATTAGTTATGCCAGATTTAACAGAAACACAGATAGCCAATAATCAAAGTCATATCTCAAGCTCCAGGAGAAAAAAAAATGTGGCCCAGGGTTTCATAAATACACTTAAAATGTCTTTGGACACAATATTTAGCAGTAAAGTTGTGAGTGGAACATTGCAGTAAAGTGGTTTGTGTGAAACACTGTAGCAAAGTTGTTTGTATGGGACACTGCAGTAAAGCGGTTTGTGAGGAACACTGCACTAAAGTGGTTTATGTGGGACAATGCACTAAAATGGTATGCTTGGGACACTGCAGTAAAGTGTTTAGTGTGGGACATGCAGTAAACCAGGAAGAAGAAGCGTCTACCCTCAGGAAAGAGAGTGTATATAGGAGAATAGACCTGGGGTACACTCACCACAGCCACCCAGCCCAGAGCAGGAATACTCTCGCTCACTGCAGACAGGTGGTTAAACATACTGCTGCCGCGGTTCTTCTCCCGGAAGTTCTGGATATCCTGGATCTGGTCCGAGATAGGCTTTAGCAGGTCCGCCAGCTCTGACTGGGGACAAAGAAACAACACAGCACGCCTGAAAGCAATGCACAGCTTCATGGGAGATCAAAGACACAGATAGACCTCCTTGGACAGGTCCATCTAATGTTTAGAAAAGCCCAAAATCAGATGATACGTCTGAATGACTTCATTTTTTTTTTTACTGTAGCTGTAAAAGGACAACGTTGACTCAGCTACTGCAGTTTCCAGCCCTGGTAAACTGTGTGGACTGCAGGTTAACTCATCTCCTCAAGTTCAAGCTCACAAACTGGGAAGGAGGGCTGGGAAACCAACAGTGGGTTCTGGAATTCCTGGCTGGGCTTTAGGGATTTTTCTGGTGGGATTTTTTTTTTTTACACTGAAACATCTAATGTTCTCCTCCATCTCCCCACCCCCTACACATGCCTCCTTCCTTCTCCACCACCCTCACTTGGGGAGATCCCTCTAACCATTTAAGGGCCTGTGCACATGCACTGTTTATAGTTTACCCAGGCAGGAAGCTAAAGGAACGCAGTGTTTTCTTTGTCATATTACCGTTTTCTTATTTAGAAATCTCTGGCAGTTGCTATGGTCATAATCATATAAAGTTGGAATTCCACTGAAACGCACAATTTTAAGAAAAAAAAAAAGACAGATTTAATAATAGAAATATAATTGCTGTCTAAACAAGGGCTTTCGTCAAGCATTTAGACTCTATTTTCATATGTGAATTTGCAGAATTTACCTGACCTGATCTGTTTGTGACCTAGGTTCAGTGAGAGAAAAGCCATGGCCGATCCCCTCCTGATTAATTCACTCTCAGCGCAGATTTATTTTTGATTTCACAACAGAAGTGGTAGAATTTAGAAAAAAAACATTCAGATATTGTTCTGTTTGCGACGTGAACCCTCATTCACAGCCCTCATCAACTCCTTTGATGTCTGTAGCACCTGATTCAGTAGCAGCAGCAAGATCGAACCAGACAAGGATTCAATACAATTCCGCCCAGGAACAGGGCAGTCACTGTACCGCTGATTTATTTTTGAGACAAGAAAGTAATCATCCATATTTCAAAGTTGATATTACAGAATTTAAGTTTTACAGACTTTAATTAAGAATTTGGAGTAATTAAAAAAAACCTCCCACACAGTGAGTCATAGACTGTGTTATGCTCTCCCTCTCACTGCTGCATGAACAACAAGCTGAGAGACAGAGTGTGAGTGTGAGGGAGTCTGTGTATGTGTGGAGAGAGAGAGAGTCTGTGTAAGTGTTAGAGAGTGTATGTAGAGAGTGTGTGTGCATGTTTGTGTTGAGAGACAGAGTCGCTGTTTTTGTGTGTGGATCTGGGTGACTCTGTATATGTTATGTATGTGTGTCTGTCTGTCTGTGTGACTTGTAAAAAGCTATTTTGTGTGAATGTTTGTTAGCATGTATCTGCATGTGTTGTGAGTGTGCGTGATCTAGAAAAGCTTTTGTCTCCTTGATGAGCTGCGCATGATTTTTATTAGCAGGATGAAGACGTCTTGTCAAGCTAAATGCTGTTTTGTAAGTAAACCAAACAGCATGGTGGAGGAATGCTCTCTCTTTAGGACAACCTTAAATGCTGTAAAAATTGAAAAGAGGCGGTACGGGGGTTAAACAAACATATTTAAATATTTATTTTGCCATCTGACACTCCTTCCAAGAAAGACTTAAATGCCATCAGTATTCAAGCTCGAAATGACTTCCCATGAAATACTGTGGGGGGCACCGCCCAGCCTTGCTGCTAACAGGAAAAACTTGCAGCACCTATTTAAGAAATGCAACTTGCATTTCTGACTTTTAACATGTTGCTTATTCATACAGATGGATTTATCACAGGAGTAACGCAGGTTTATCACAGGCTTTGGGATTAAGGAGCAACTGGTCGGTGAAATTTATTATCCCATTCCAGTCATTGGCTTCAAAGACATCCCACTTCCAAGATGGAGATGAAAATAGCTCGGCTATCTCTGGGCCCGGTGAGTGGAGCAGGGCCGAGAATTACTCACTAATCTCAGTGCATGATAGAAAGGCAGTGATAGGGAGAGACATGGACAGAGAAAGGGGGTTTTCACTGCTTACAGAGATGGTTGGGCGTGTGGGGGCTATACCATTTGGTGAGTATCAGAACTTCTTGCGTTTCGACACCCCTGCTGTTGCCATTTACAGTGACTCTGGAATACAATGGCGGTGTCAGAAACAGGGTAATTACTGGTAACGTGTGAAGTCAGGGGGACGCCCCATTCTGAAGGAGCAACAGTAGCAGTTAGGCAACAGCTGCAGCGCACGGACACACAAACACTGGTATCGAGTGATGGGCTGAGGCAGGGTCACGTGACCAACCCCACAGCCAGACACGCACAAATATAGAACATGCCCATAAAAAGCCACGGAGCACAACCTGGAGCCCACAGAGGACAGCCAGCAGTTTATTCCAGGTCCTTCAGAGCCCCCTGAGTCAGAAAGAGTGGTGTCATTGCTGGTCAAACATGCTGCTGCTACCTGGGGACAGACAATACTAGCAAAACAAATTCATACCACAGTCATTATACATATACAAATGAGTTTGTGTGTGTGCGTGTGAGAAAGTGTGTGTGTGTGTGTGTGTGTGTTAAGCAAAGGAAAAAAAATTATATATAAAATAAAAAATACACAATACTGTGGGATGGATGAGAATGGTCATATGTTCTGTCCCTTTCTACAAGGGTCTGTACCATCAGCTAAATGTTTTTTTGTTAGGAAGCCAAACGTGGTGGAACACTCACTCTTTATCGCTTTGTCTATGGTGCTTTATGGTGTCAATCTGGTATTATGACAAGAAGTGGTTGGTCATGGTCTATACCCAGCAGGGTAGAGGGGTGGCTAGGATTAGTCATAATCTATACCCAGCAGGGTAGAGTAATAACTAGGATTAGCTATAGTCTATAACCAGCAAGAAGTAGTCGCTAGGGTGGCTGGATATTTACGCATTTGGGTTTATTACTTTGCCCAAAGATCCCATAGATGTGGTGGGACCAGCAACCTATTGGGTACAAGCCTTAACTATACCACCAACTCTATACTCAGCAAGGTGGAGTAATCGCTGGGTTATGTACACTGCAGTAGCAGGTACAGCAATACGCAGAGTGATGAAGCAGGAAGACTACCATATTATAGCATGCCGGAAGTGGTCAGACAGGCAGCGAGCTAGTTTATGGCTTTTATTTCTAATTTCTTTAAAAACAAGCAGAATGAAATAATTTTAACTCAAAGTTTAATTCCTTATCGGGCATAAATCTGAATAGGTTTCTAAAAATTAAATAGGAGGAGTGGGCCAAAATTCACACAAAATTCAGACTAATCCATAACTACTGGAAGCGTTTGCTAGAGATGGTGTACCCAGGGGCCACATGGGGGAATTGGTTATTGCATAACTTTCTTTAATAAATAAACAAACAAAAAGAATTTTTGTTTTTTATTTGTTACTTTTATCAAATATTAGGTTTTGGTTGAAGAAGCAATAATATTCACTGTCAGAAATCTGACAAATACCTTTCCCCCCAGTCCAGTGCATACACAACGTAGGGTAAAGGCTAGGGCATATAGAGCAAGAAGAAGGCTAGGCCGGTAAGGGTTATCAAATCCACAAAGGGAAAGAAGTTCTGGATAGGTCACTAGCGCTTTCAGCGATGGTTAGGAGCCCAACCATAGACTTTTTATTTAAACAAATTTCTTGGCACGCTCCAAGCTAGACAACATATTCGACCACCTTTCTGCCCAGCATTAGCTCTGCAGCTCATTAGCTACTGCTTGTCCCCAGCTTGTCCTGCTCCAAGCCCATGATTTCCCCCTTTCATCCCATCGCTTGCTTTCCCCCCTCTCTGTCCCTGGGAACCCCCTCCCGCATCTGCACAAGTTAATCTCTTCCTGTTCGGCTCTGGGCTCTGACCCCCTCGGGCCTGTCCAGCTACACAAACTGAAAGCCGGCAAGATGACATCACATTAACCCCCGGCACCCCTTGAAGCGAATGTGTTGGGAATGCGTTGCATTAGCGTTCTTTCAAAGCGGGGTAATCCCTCTGCTCCGAGCAGAAAGCCAGCTGCCCCCAGGGCCGGCCTCTTAGAGAGAGAATTGTTGGATTGGATTGGACAGCGAATCACCGACATCACCCCAGTGTCCCACCATTCACATGTTATAAGGCTGAATGAAGGACAAAGTGACAAATATTGACCATACTCTAGTCTGAATTCATATGAGGCCAATATGATAAATTAATTAAGCATTGAGTGACATTTTCTGCTTAATTTTTGTTGGCTCCAATGTCAGGGATGGCATTTATTTGGGAATTTATTAACGCAGAAAATCAGGGATCATGTTGGTTTTATAGTCTGGATCCGCAGTAGTGGTTACTTTTCAACTGTGAAACTCAGGCATGGGACAGATTTGTGGTATTCACTGAGGAGACTTCTACTGATAATGCTTCTCAAGAGCCCGGCCACCAGACTCAATCCGACGAGCTTCTGTGGGCGGTGCTATCTCAGCAAAGTGGGTCGGCTCAGATATGAGGTCCTTACTGTATAATCTTGTCCATCAGTCCAATCTTGTCCCCACAGCACATACTGACTCCAGTGTTGATTCACAATGCAAAACATCGGTCTAATTACTCACCTAATGCTAACTATCAATAAACCAGCCAGTGGCGAGCAATAAACCGCACCGAAAGGTACTGCTACAGCTACAGCTATATTTAACCATTGTACTGCATAATCCATTGCTTTTATTGTACCAGAACAGAGGCATGTGCACACGCACACACGCACGCACACGCATACCCACACGCACACGCGCACGCACACGCGCACGCACACGCGCACGCACACGCACACGCACACGCACACGCACACGCACACGCGCACTGACGCACCTGGGCAGGTTCCTGATGGGTACA
>JAOYSI010044665.1:0-16374 GCA_025775065.1 Hiodon alosoides | reverse complement strand
CACGCACACGCACACGCACACGCACACGCACACGCACACGCGCACTGACGCACCTGGGCAGGTTCCTGATGGGTACAGCTGAGCTTCAGGAAGATCCGCAGCACCTGCAGAGCGTTGCTCACCATCTGCGCCTGTTGTTGCAAAGGAAAGGTCAAAGGTCAAATATTAAAGGCATGTTTTACCTGCACCTCCTTCACCACAGGATGCTGTACCCTGAAGAGCAACTGAAGATTTTTCAATAAAACCTACGCTGTACTGTTTAATGTACTTCTGTAGACTAAATAATTGTGTTTTTGCATTAATAAAGGAAAACAGATGGTTTGTCTGTTTTCCTTTACTAATGTAAAAACACAGTCATGTGATTGTTCACATCTAGTAGCTGGACAAAATAAGACTGAATTCTCTATTTGCCCACTTTAATTAATGAAGAACGCGCTCAGGATTTCATCCTCTCAATCAGTGTGTGGTGTTCACACTGGTTACATGCCAGGCCAGAAATCAAAGTGATTTCTATGTATTTTTTCTGGGCATGGAACAACCAAAGCATGTAGGTCGGCCACACTCTATACTGCCACGGCTTTATCCTATACAAAAGCCACTATAAACAAAGTCCAATCTCATCCCGAATATGGTATTTACTTTAAACTTTGCCCCTACTGACATGGGCATCATCACACAGTGAAGTTAGATCTAAAATGCCTCAACCCCTACACTCTCTCTGAAGGAGTCTTTCTTCCAAACAGTTCGAAGGACACAGCCTGAGCCCATGCCAGGGAAACACAGCCCATGTTTGGGCAAAGGCGTCCTCCACAAGCACAAAAAACCCAAGAAGAGTGTTTCTCCATAAAAGGAGAGTTCTGGACCCTTTTCATTGGCCCAGAAAACCCCTCTACCACCACCCCCGCCGACTTCTATAATGAGCGAGGGAGAGATTGCATGAAGGTTGCCTTTCCAGGAGAGGCACATAAGCGGCCGTGTCCCAGATTCCCATTTTCACACCGGCCATCTCCAGTAACTTTTCCCGTCAGTCTGGGACTCCCATTAGGCAAGCTGCCCTGAGATCAGGATGCTAAGCAAGCTAATCCGCTGGGAGACATTTCCATCAGGGCAAAAACAGCAAAAGGAAAAAGAACGTCAGTGCCAAGGTTGCAAGGGTCACAAGCAACAAACCTCGAAGCTGACCTATTTTACCTCTTGTCCATCACCCCCTTTAGACAGACCTGTATACCATTTACTCATTGTTCTGATGACAGACATAGGTGTTACATTAGAAGAACCAGCTCATGTGGGCCAACAGAGACCACCTGGCAGAAGAAATAACAAGAGAATAATTTCACAGGAGGATTTGACTGAAGGGTGGGGGATTTGAGGGCCAAGGAGTCTCCTCTCTACGGCTGTGAAGCTCATAGAAATTACATAGACACCCTCCCTTATCTCATCTTCCCTTATTTACTTTACAGAGAGAATACTCTCACCCTCAACCACTTTACAGAGAGAATATTCTCACCCTCAACCACTTTACAGAGAGAATTATCTCGCCCTCAACTACATTACAGGGAAATCTCAGTCTCATATCGGCTCAATACAAAAGAAACCTCACTTTATGTACATTTAAAATTATGTGTCTGTTTACACAAATATACATATACATAAGTGATACTAAAACAAATTTTTTTAGCATAAAAAGTTACTCAAGCATGTATCAAAGTTTAACACGTTTTTTTCCATAGTGTTTCCACCCTGTGCTGCAGCTGCCTTGTTCTGTCACTGGCTCCATTTTGTTTAATTGTTTATTTTACGCCTTCCTCTCCGTTCTTTGCCTCTGTCCTGCTTGACTTTTTTAAACCTTCACCTTTTTAAAGCTGGTGAAATACAACATAAAAACCCCCAAAAAAGTTATTCATTAAAAATGAATAAGTTCTAAAGGTCTCATGAATAGACACCTCCTACATCCTAGGAAGCGAGTGTGATCTTCAGAACAGAACAGGAGGTGAAAAGCGGGTAAAGTATTTCGAGTCAGAGTGAAGTTTGGGGTCTACATGTAAGGGGTTTTCTCCTGCCCAGCCATTCCCTTGCTAAGTTTTCTTATCAGGTCGATTGTCATTTCCTGCTCCAGAAACTCTTTCAACCCCATGGCCCACAACCCTAAAACAAACTGTCAGGTTTTATCTTCATTGTGTGTTTCGTGCTGACAGCAGCTAGCAATTTGCTAAAAAAAACATTCTTCATTTTGAGTCATGTGACAGCAGGGGTTGGGGGGTGGGCGTAGCTTCAGGGATGGGGGGGGCACCCCCACCCAGAGACACAACCGTGCCCCCCCACCACACACACACACACACACACAGACACACACACACACACACTTTGACGTAGGAACACAGAGGAGGGCCATGGAGCTTTCTCAATCTACAGCTTAAAGTATGAGCTAGCACAGACAATCAATTCTACCACAATGCCTTATCTTTTTATATGAACTAATTGGGCATTAAGGAAAGTATTTTTCATTATGAAATAATTGTTTATATTAAATCTTAGGACAGACCTCCCGAGTGGCTCAGCCAGTAATGGCATTCGCCCAAGCACAAACTGGTAATGGTGTTCGCCAAAACTGAGCCCTATGAGCAGGAGTTTGCTGAAAGTTTTGAAATCCTGCTCATGTCATTCACATTTGTGACTGGGAGAGCATTTAGATAAAAACTAAAGTAATTAGCGATATACTATAGATGCATTTTTTCAAAACTATGTTTTGTGACTACGTGTTTTTGGCATTTCTGTTCTTGTTTGTCATGTAAAAGCTTCTTTGTTTTGATGTCAGTCACTTTGTGATGATGTTTGAGTAAGTGTGTGCATTTTAAAGATTTAAATCTGCTCAGGAGTGTGTGTGTGCGTGCGTGCATTTGTGTTTATTTGTTTCAGGTTTAAAAGTTAATTTCCACAATTGGTGACCAGTATTTCTTCACCCTCCCTTCCTCTTCTCAGTATCTCAGCGTACACACTCCTTCCCTCCTATACTTTCCCTGACCTGTGACAACATTGAGTCAGACCACAATCCAGCATCCCTTGGAGACTTGCACCCCTTTATTCTCACACACACTGTAGACAGAGAGATTAAAACACAAAGACAGAAGAACGCATACACAGACGATTTTAGAGTGGGGCCGTGGGCCAAACTGCCTCCACGACTGATCAGGGTTGTGCACTCACATGTTTAGCCACGTCCTCCCCAATGGCCAGGCTGATCTTCACGTACTCAGACACAGGCCCACTCAGCAGCTGGTCAAAGGCCTCCACACTCTGCGGCACTCCTGGGAGTCGGGCCAGCGGGAGGAGGAGACCAAAGAGAGTGGTGAGCGTTTTTTCTTTACTTTGACAATGTAGGTTTGAACAGCATTATGTTCTGAATGTGAACATTGGTGCGATTCCCAAGGCACAGTGTCCCACAGCCCACCCTCCACTGTAATCCACCCCCATTACCTGCCCTTCACCCTCTTCAATCTTTTATTCCTCCTTTCCTCCCCACCATATGTAATGAAGTGCATGCTGGAACGTGTTAAGCAGCAGGCTAAAAAGGGGCTCACCAGGAAGAGAACTACTTCTTAGAGTAGGCAGTGCATGAAACAAACAGAGATCCATGGATAATAACGAGCGGTTCTGGAGGATACTGTGCTGCCCCATACCTCCGTTGATCCCATTGACGGCGTCACCATTGGCCATGTTCCCGTGGGTGGAGCCTGGCGCTCTGACAGACAGGGCCTCCAGGCGAATCACAGCCTGCTCCAGTCGCTCCACTAACGCTTCCATCTCTGCCACTGACTCCGGCCTGGACAACAAACAGACACCCAGGGTCAGGCCTACAACTGCAACTCAGCCAGTAATCACATTTGTCACCTTTCTTTTTCTTTTTCTTTAATGTTTAATGTAATCAAATTGTGAAACATGTATATTATATAGATCACCATCACAGTTAATTCCATACAAGATTTGTCTTTACAAAGTGTTTACAAATGTTTGCTATACCTAAAATATACTACACATCTGTCTGCGTTCTGGTACAAACAGACTGACTATGTTTTTGCCCACCAGCTTCATTTAAGTTTTCATATTTAGAATAAAATTATATAATAAAATTATAATGTGCAAGTCACTGTTATAGCCTGACAGCAGATAAAAAGAATATTCAATCTAACTAATCTTCTCTAAAAGTTTAACTTTTGATTTTTCCACTTATACATCTGCTGTAAACTAACAACATTTTAGTAAGTATAATGACTATATATTGTAATTAATATGACTGAATAGCTGTATTAGTAGTTTAAAAAGGTGGCTTTATATTCCTGTCAGGGAGGAAGGTATAAAAATAAAGAACCAAAGAGTGGAGAACTATTCATTAATTGGAAGGGACAGTTGTCTCGTCTACTGCCAAATAGCCACACCTCTGGCAGGCAGTTCTGCTAAGTTAAAGGAATGTGAAGAGGAACTCGATTATCCTGGGAGCACAGCGAGGACAGTCTCACCGCTACAGTGCAGAGTGGTGCGCCTCGCTTTTATAACCACATGTCCTTCCACAAATTAGATTATAAAATACTAATTTTAGTCAACAAGGAGTTTCTTACTTTAGGTTTATTTGTCCTATAGAACTTTTTAATTAAATCTGATGTGATTCTGTGGAATCCTGGAAATCACACCCACTCCCTCGCAAGGCTGAGAAAGGGTTCATACAGAAAATTAATGGATGATTCCATTACAGACCAATCTCAAAGGAGCCAAACTGTTCAAACACCTATTTCACTTCATGATTTATCAACATTATATAAACATGTCACCAACATTACATAAACATATATGCTTTTAAAAACTAGGATACAGTCACAAACCCACCATATGTCCTCAGAAAATAGGAGTTGGCCACTATCAGAAGGGAGGATTAATCACTTCAACATCAGGGTATGTCACATTGTTACACCGTATCACATTAATTTAGCTGACCCTCTTACAAAATGGCATATATTCAGGCATATTAGATAATGCCATAGTTTTCAACCCTAGTCCTGGGAACCCCTTCTGTTTATCTGTTTTTTTGTTGCAAAAGGTAGACTGGGACAAAAACCAACACTGACAGAATTTGCTCTGAATAGCTTCACTCTGCAGTGGAAATAGAAGACATGAGACTATAGTTTGACCAGTGGTATTAAACTCCCCTATTTCTGAGAAAAGGAGCTCCCCTAGTTTGTCGGAAAACCTCACCTGATTACCTGATCACCTGATCAGAAACTCTACGGCAGAGGGTGACCTCATCGGCCAGTCAATTTGCCCGATTAATTTAGTCCTTAGTTTTGCACCAGCATAGCAGACTGTTTCTGGTTGCTAAAAGAGAGAAGGGGCTGCTGACCATTCAGGCTCTCTCCACCGGCTTGTCCTATACCCATAAAACCACACAACCCTCTAGCTCAACTCGCTCAAAAGAATCCCCGCCTCAATAGGACAGTTTAACTACGATGGTCTGATGATAGACCCTGTGCTCACATAATAGCCATGCATCACCTTGGGTGACTGATACACATGTGTAGGAAATGTGCCAGGTCAGCCACTCACAGAAGGTTGTGGGCCAACAACGCCTGAGCCAAACCACTTTCGCCAACAAGTCAGGATACTGGCCCTGATATGGACTCTCATCTGAGAGAGTTACAACTTTGAAGATCATTTTATTTGAGCTACAGTGGTCTGGACAAACGGACATCCTTATAAGACCTCATTCACAGTGGGATAAGATCTGATTCACAATGAGTTAAGACCTGATTCACAATGGGTTAAGACCTTATTCATTATGATTAACTCTACTCTTGGAACAAGTTCCTTGCCACCAACCAAAGGGTTGATAACAGATGGAAAGAAAAACGTAATCTCATAATCTGACTAGAGAATTCTCCCTATGGTGCCAAATGCCTGAGGTGGGCCTCATTGGCTATTTCAGAAACAGCTGCAAAAGCCCACCAAAGATCCAGCAGGGTTGTACTCTCTCCACGTGGGTGCTCTTCACTCTAACAGTCATCTTCCCCTTTATCAGGCACATCAAAACCATCAGCCTCAGTCATCTTCCCCATCATCAGCCACATCGCCACCGTCAGCCTCAGTCATCTTCTCCTTCATCAGCCACATCCCCACCATCACCCTCATTCATCTTCCCCATCATCAGCCACATCACCACCATCAGCCTCAGTTATCTTCCCCATCAGCCACATCACCACCAGTCATCTTCCCCATCATCAGCCACATCTCCACCATCACCCTCAGTCAACTTCCTCTTCATCAACCACCTCACCTCCATTAGCCTCAGTCATCTCCCCCTTCATCAGTCACCATCAGCCTCATCATCTTCTCCATCATCAAATACAATACCACTGTCAGCCTAAAACTTCACTCTGATCATTATCCAGACCACCACCACCAGTTGAACACATCACCCTGATAATAACCACACCACCAGTCACACACATTACCACAATAACCACACCACCAGTCACACACATCACCCCAATCATAACCAGACCACCACCGTCATTCTACCCTGAGCATATCCACACCACCACCGTATGTCTTACATTTCTGAACTTTAACCACATCACCAAGATCATAACCTGCCAGCTACCACCAGTCGCACAAATCAGTCTGTAATAACCAGACCATCGCCGCCAATCACTACCACTGTCAGTCGACACATGTTGCACTGATCCTTAACCACAATACCACCGTCAGTCTCACACATCACCCTGATCATAACCAGACCACTAGTGTCTGTCGCATACATCCCCCTGATCATTAATCACACAACCATTTTAAGTTGACATCAGTCTGTACAAATAACAATGACTGCAGCAGCAACAGCCAGATGCCTGTGTATCACAAACCCTTACAATTTTCACATGTTCTTTCTGCTATTGGCAGTTCTACTGAGTAGAGCACAGAATAAAACGCTGCAGCTTTGCACTAGCACAAGAACAGGTCATTCTAGAGAAGGCTTTTTGAGAGTTGTGAGAAATATGACCAGCCATTGAATGCGGAAGTAATTGAGTTCAAAGGTTCCATCAGCTGGTTGAATCCTTACAAAATACACCATGACATCATAAAGTAGGGTTAAAAATGATCCGGCTGTGCAGATGTGAAGTAGACTCATTGCAAAAATTCAGGAACATCACAGAAATGCAGTTCATTAAGCACTGACTGATTAAGTGTGAAATTGTAATGGAACTTGATCATTTTTTTTATGTGTCTCTCAACACCCAACAAGAACCTATACAAGCTTCTTGGTGGGACCTCATATTCAAACCAACACCTTCTGTTCAAGTCTAGTAATCTAACCACTGATAAGGTGTGTTCTATACTAGATGATCAATTATACCACTTTATCTAGTCTGACTGGGTTTTTGGAATCATCCTTTTATTTGTGTTTTCTTGACAATTTGGAATTGCCAATTTTGCTAATTCATCGTGAGTAATTGCCATGAATCCTTTCACCACACACAACTGATCTCCATCAATCCTAGTCACCTTCGAGCCTGGTCAAAAACGGCAACTGGCAGGAGATGGTTCAAACCTGCAACACCCAGTGTGAAGGCTAACACCTTAGAGGGCCTACTGCTAGTTTGAGAGTCTTTGTTTCATTCATTTTGTGAACCACTTGTATATTTGTTTTATTACTTGTTACGCCAATCCGTATCAATTTGTTTAATTTGTCTAATGCCTAGTATCTCTTACAAACCAACAGACCATAGGCCCTGTCCCCACACTAACATCAACAGTCTGATAGTTGAAGTACAGGGCAGCAGTAAAGTGGAATTGCTATGAAATTGGTGCTGTGGTTTTTGCTTTGTCTGCCTGTCTCCTGCCCTACAATAGAATGGTGTCCTGTCATGGGTGTACCCTGCCTTGTGCAAGGTAAGGCATTGATGCACTGAGACTCAGAATTGGAAAATAAATGAATGATTAACAATAAATTTGTTGTGAAATTAAGGAATTATTCTCAAGGGTTCTGCATGAATAAAACAACCATTAGATTAAATATTAGACCTGTGCATATTATTAATATAGTCATTGAGTGGTGCCCAATAATTGTTTCTTTCACTTTTAAGGCTCTCCAATGTTTCCATGACAGCAGTAAAAACAAACAAAAGTGATAAATACCCAATAAACTACAACTGGGGACCAGGCACCCCACATCACAACTGTAGTTGCACTGGCATTACAAAACAAAATAAAATATGTAATATTTATTTTTAGGTCATTGAGTCAGATGAGAGGAGGTGGACGTTCATGCAGGAGAGCAACAAAAATGGCACATTTAGATTGGGAATTTTGATAGTTCCAATCATATTTTCATATGACTTTGATGGAACCCCTACAGTACAGTGAGCGGTGTAACTCCGCATGGATGCACTCACATGAACAACACTGATTAAACAGCAGTTAAAAAGGGTGCACAGTCACACACAGTTCTGTTCTAAAATTAGGCCTAAATCAATAACGACAAAGGGGATATGGGCAACTATCTGCAAGGCATCTGAAGTTCAAATTATAATGGCTTTAATAGCTGCTCGTATTAATAATAACTTTAAAATGTCTATGTATCTATGTTTTAATTTGGCCTCGATCAAGTATGATGCAGCACACTAGAATACGGTAAACTCGTTGTCGCTATAGCCTAAAGGAAATGTTTTCAGGCTACAACGATCCCTTACAAATATAGATAAAAATGTATCTGCACATATTCACAGCCAAAGATCCAAAGCTATTCTTTCATCAAGAACAGTACAGTTAGCTTGTCTGCTACTCGATATCCTCGACTGCAATGTTTTCTGTCTGACTGAGACAAGATACTGGTCATATCCAAATAGGCAATATGAATAACAGTGATCTTCGAATAATGTTTCCCGCCTGCCAACGCAGCAAAAATACCTACAAAAGACCCCGCACGTTTCTAAGTAGCGAGCCAGTCGCAACAAATACAAGCAATAGCGTGCCTCTCTATCAATACCGAAGCCCCATAAAACCCAATTTAGTCACTGTATATAGCCTATATCAGAATTAAAAAAAACAATACCAATAGTACCTGTAAATTCAGGCTCCCTTATTTTTATTTAATGCTTTTCCCCAGTCTCCAACCACAACCAGAGTGGTCCTTGTTTCTCCTGCGGCTCGCAACCTCCCTGTCAGTCAAAAGAGACGCCGAATCGACGCTTCCGGGACTTCCAAATAAAGCAACATTGCCTAACCTGAAAAAGCGATGGAAAAGTCGATGGGCTAACCACCAGACGGTCCTCTTCTCGCTCCCTCGCTCGCTGGCTTTAGATTTTACCAGAGGCTTTCTACGAAGACTGAGAACTCCCACAGAGTAGACGCCTAAATAAGGAATGGTTGAATAATGTTTATGGGCCGGACATTCTGTATGTGAATGCGCCTGCAAATACCATATCTCAAGATGAATACGACAAGTGTATTTGTTTAACTGCACTTCTTCGGAATTTCAGTGCAGAAAACACTTTATATAAAATGTAAAGTATAGGCTAATATCTCAGATTTTCATTACGCGTTTTATCCGGCATAATAAATATATTTATTTTAAGAATATTAGCGTGACAATGGAACACAATGAGAAATAGAATGTGTATCATTATTTGTCAAATTTGGCCTATATTCCACCGTATTAGGATAAATATTGTCATCACGCTTTTCACTGAACCAAACGGTTTCTTCAATCGATGCCGTGAACATTAATAAATATTTCTTTGTATGTTGGTATGCTAGTCTGTGTATACTTAAGTATGTGCGGATATATGCGTATATGTTTTATTGTAGTAATCACTAAGACTTTAACTATTCTCAAGAAAATTCAACTAAAGAAATAATCTTTATTAATCGCTACAGCACCGGTTTTTTTTTTTTAGTCGTAACCGCGAAATTAACCAAATGGGTCGGAGTCTACCTGCTGCCTGTCATTTTCAGCCAAGTTTCAGGTCTCCAGTTAACAACTTGGTTGGCTACGAGGGGGCATGTGACGGAAATGCAGTCAAGTTTTGTGTGTATTGCTCTTGCACTGGTCTAATTTTCACTGCTGAAAGGGTTATGATCTCCGTTACTACATTAGACGATGTAGAGTTAATCAGCTGATACTACAACATAGTTATTACCACCTATTGCAAAGTTATGTTTAATGTCTACCTGTTTTTATTTGTTGCTTTCATTTTTTTGCAACCCAGCCTTGCAGATCTTTACAACATAGCAGACATTTCCCCCTGTGACTTCAGTCAACACTGGCTAGTATCATACGTTTAGTACCTTTCTGTCATTGTGTTTCTAGAATGCAATGTAGCCAATTAACCAATGAATGTAGCTAATTGGCTCCATCTTTAGAGCCGCGCAACAAAAGGAAACGATTTACAGTTTGTTTCTGCTATTATTCCATGGTTGTCTTTACCTTCTTCGATTTTCCTTGATTTACTTACCTCATAATTATTTATTAATACTTTTTCCTGTACTTCACAAGAAAAAACACGTGCTCCAAGTCCGTCCACAGAGTCTGCCCCGTGGATAAGGAATTGCGGACAGATGACGTAAGGTGGAAAGTTTCGATCTCCACTGTGTCACGGTGTCACAGCACCCTATTGGTTGGTTTTTGGTTACAAGGGCAGAAATAGACCGCCAGAGCGGAGGCGCTGGTGAGAGTGGGGGCAGGCAGTTGGCATTTCTCATTTAGACGGCTCTTAAATTATTGACAGGGCCTCAATCCACAGAGTCATGATGGGAGGGGGGTGGGGGGGGACTCAGTCTCCAGCAGGCACCCATCGGCCTGAACAAGCCAACAAGGAGGAGGGAGAATGATACTACAGTTACAGAACGGGCAAAATCCTCTGAAAATACTGGCCATTAAACCCACCTAGGGAGGGTGGAGACAGTTACCTACTGAGAAATTCATGTAGCACCCTGGAGTTTCCCATTGTTATGTTTCATTGGAGGAAATGCTTTTAACATGTCATTTGACATGTCAACTAGTCAAGGGGCCTAAGAGTAACATCCAAAATCGCTTTGTGCTTAGAGTGAACCTGTCATTTTCCAAGCAGACAATTTCTGGTTTATAGTCAGTGGATAGGAAATGTGAGTTAGAGTGCTCTAGGATACAGTGTAGAGCTTGGGCAGAGGAAATTCACCCTATCTAGCCAGTTTAGCTTAATGAACATTCACCTCTCCAACAGTGAAGTGTAACATTCAGTGAAAAAAAAACTAATTTCCTGAAACAATCAGTGTATTTTAATGATTATATTAATGTTTTCAGAGGGATTTAGAATTTGTGTGTCAGATGTATAGGTGTGACCAGTAAGTACTGACACCGTCTGGCATGGATAACTTTTACAAACTCTGTTAACATTCTCCTGTTCCAATAGTGAAATCTCTCAATTATTATATATACATACAGATCAAGCCATGACAAATCAAGATAAACATTTTTAGATGTAAGAGATATTTTCCAGCGGAGAGAAATATGACCTGGTATTTTAGTGGAGATGATTGCAAAGAAGGAAGGGAAAGGGTCAGCATGACTCTTACAAAAGATATACCGGCATCATGCACTGACAGGATTGACCGTGCGTGCCAAGACAGCCATGGGTCCAGTGTCTTATTATTGCCATGTTATAAGCCTGCAGTTACATACATAAATGCCACCCTACTCACAGCAACCAAACCCTAGACGGAACCGTTAAGTTTGTACTGCCTCTCCACTCAGTATTCCTAGTTGGAACCCTTAAGTCTAAGCTCCTCCCCTACTTCCCTCCACCCCCACACTCCCCTCAGTATTCCAAGATGGAACCAATCACTGTGCTGCCTCCCTTTGTACCTCCACACCATTCACCGCTCAGTGCGAGAGGGCCATCCCTGGCTAGATGACATACATATACTACATGTATGTATATCATATATATATATATATACTACCATTTATCCAGTTTAGTTTCTACATGCGATTTATTATTGTCTTGGGCCAACCACGTGTGCTCATCTTCGACTGGTTTAAGAGATTAAAACATTGCACTCTGGGGATGTGGTATGCAAGTTTGCAGATAAATTTGTGCCTTGAACGTTAGTGAAATGTTACCCTGGATGTACAGCAAAAAAGCATGGCACAAGTTAGCTAGCTCTTATTTCTGAGCATTCAGTTTCAATAATTTGCAGATTTTATCCCAAGACCAATATGTTCATCAATACATTAACATAGATTTTGCATCAACCAAGACTCCAATGGACACTTGCTTTTAACGTCCATAATTCACAATCTTAAATAAGAGACCAACTAGAGCTGACCCCTCCCATGAATGAACAGAGCCATAATAGGGTTTATATATATAGAAGTTTTATTTTCATTTTGAGTAAATAGTACTGAAATTCTGAAATAATAAATTTAATACCAACATGACTTTTGCATTCAAATAGTAAATAACACTGGCATCTTCCGCAGAACACTTTACAAGTCGTAATCCAGTGACGATGAAAAGCTCTTAAAAAGTTTTGTTGTTTATTTTCATGTATTCCCTTGTAAGAAATAGTTCAAGTATAAAAATTCCCAACAGTGTAAAAGAGTTCATATGGTGAATTATAAAAGCAATATAAGCACAACCAAGCTGGACAAAGACCATACATTCTAATGTAGAAAGCAGCTTTTTGTGTTCTGTTTTTGTGGGTTTTTTCCTTTCCTACATTTCTATCGACAAGAGGCAGAGGCAGAGGTCCATCTGCCTATCAACATGCCTGCATTTAAAATAGGTTTTATACAAAAAGGATTAAATTAGTCAATATTGAATGTCATATTCTAAAATTCAAGAGGCGAAAATATATAATTGTACAGTGCACATACAGATTTGTATCTTAAATAAATCGTAAGTCAACATTTTTGGTTGAATATGTTAATATTACTACAAACTATAGCTACTCAATAACTTATATGCCATGAGATGAATACATATCAATCATACAGTACTGCCACTAAGCCCCCCATCCTTAGTGCGCAACATAGTCAAACTCTCAAAATAAATATCTTAAATAGTAGATCTCTTTTCTTTTAAATAGTACAACACATGTAAGGCACAGGAAGAACGACATACTCATATTCTAACCCTTTAAACAACTGTGCTGCCTTATAACAAAGAGATGGGGCTTGTAAATTAGGTCTTCTCAATGAAAGGATTTTTTTTTATTATTTCTGACCTTTCTTTTGAAGTTGCACTTGTGTATCAGGAATTTTCCTTTCAGAACAAAAAGACAATAAAACAAAATGTTAACCACTGACATTTTTGTGAACAGACCACAGCCAGATGTTAAAGGGTTAAGCTTCACATTGTCTCCTGCCATCTCAATCTTGTTCTCAGTTTCCTACCCTACCCCACCCCACCCCACAGTGGACAGGTGCAACACAGGAGTAGATGTCTCTCGTCGTCAGGGGTGAATACCTCTCCAGATCCTAATCCCGCTCCCGACCCCGTACTAGAGCCGGGACAGAGATGGAGTTGCTGACACCAGCAGTTGAAGTTTGCTCCCAAGCGGACAGGCGAGGGAGGGGGAGATTAAAATGTGACAGCTCAACAAACGAGCACAACTGATGCGTTCTTTCCAGAGCGCCCAGTCTGTGTCACTGATTGTCCTAACAGCTGCTGCTCCCGCCCCTCATTCCCCTGCTCTCTGGCTCATCCCATCCGCACACAGACCCAGAGAAGGAAGAGAACGATGTCATTTGTTCATTATTGTGAAGCCCTGTGTCTGGGTATGTGTTCATGTGATGCCATGTGTGTGTGTGTGTGTGTGTGTGTCAGTGATGTCCTGTGTGCGTGGTGTGGGTCAGTGAGTATGGAGACGTATGTTTTTGCTCGTTTCCATAACATTTTTTTTCCTTCACAGGTGCCTTCACATTGTTCGATGCCCTTGGTAGAAGAGATAGCTCATTTCCTGCAGGTATTCATCTATATGTTTGTCTTATTTGCATAGGCAAAGGCATGTCAGAAAAGGACATTCAGCATTCTTACGTTTTATAGGAGCTACAACTTTTTTCTCTTCTTGCTCGTTTCTACTATTCCCTGATCTGCAGAGGTGTTTAATTCACTGGAAAATACTATATTTCCCTGATAACCAGAAAAAAACTTCAATGCGCTTGAGAAGACAGTACAAAAAGTAGCCCTCTAAATGATAATAAATATATGATACAGGGCTTCAGAACCAAAACGCACAGGGACAACTCAAAACGGCCTTCTACGTTATTCATCAGAACGAATGAGGGATTCAAGGCCTTGCCTACATGATCTCCACAGTTGTTGCTTTTCTTCCCTATTAATAAATAAACCAATAAAACAATCATAATAATGGTAAGAACAATAATAATAATAATAATAATAATAATAATAATAATAATAATAATAATAATAATAGTACTCTCCTTCCTCAATCCATTTTGCTGATTTTTTCCTCCTATTTTTTTGGTATAATCACTGCAAGTTAGAAAGCTAAGGAGTTACTACCTCACCATCATCATCATCATCACCCCCCAACTCCTTGGCCATTGCTGCAGCCCCACCCTCCCCCTCATCACCCTTCACTCACAGCCAGGTAGCAGCAGCTGGGCAGCCGGCACCCCCTCCCCCTCTGTCCAAAAGGCCCGCAGGCCGCTATTGCATACGGTCAGCCTGCAGCTGCTGAGGCTGGTACTGGCCGAAGGCGGCGGCGGCGGCAGCGGCGGCTGAGCCCGGGGCGGCGGCGGCCAGGGGCTGCTGGACCGCGTAGCCATAGCCGGCGGCGGCCACGTAGCCGGCAGCGGCGGGCGAGGCAGCATACGGGTACTGCTCGTAGGCAGCGGCAGCTGCACTGGCGGCAGCTGCGGAGTACTGGGCGTAGGCGGCGCCGGTGTAGTCGATGTACGGGGAGGAGGCGGCGGCCGTGGCGGCAGTGGGCTGGACGTGGGGGATCACCACGCTGGGCTGCATGAAGGCCTGGGGGTACACGTAGTGAGTGGGGATCCTGTGGGGCAAAAAAAAAAAAAAACACAGGAGTCCTTGTTCATCGGCTGTAGAGCAGACAACAAACATTGCGGCTCGCCGCTCGAAAGACACCATTCAAAAACACCAATGAAAACTCCATCCAGCTGTTATTAGAGATATAGGGTTGCCACAATAGAGGTCCATCGGTTCATCAAATATATGAGAACTTTTAAACTTATTTAAGAGGTGCTCTCAGTTTGGACCACAGCATCTCAGTTCTCTGGTTGTTTTGCACTCTGCTACACACCTTTTCACTCTGCTTCCTGTGCTGCTACACATAGTTCGACCATCCAATTTATCTGTAGCTTCAACCCCAGGATAGCAAAAGAACCATTTGATTGGTGGGGGGGGGTTTGCGGTTGTGATCCTACGTGGGCCAAGGGTGCTCCGTCACGTGCACACTGGCGCTGCCGTTTCCCCCAGGGGGGGCAGGGTGCATTGTGGAGGTGTCACTGCCGTTTTGACAGCTGGACAGTTTTCAAAAAGGACTTTGCTGGCTGTTTCCCCCCCTGCACTCAGACAATGAGCCCCCGGCCGGACGGCAGGGAGCGAAGGGCCGTTTTGATTAAACAAGCAATCGCGAACAAAGACCACATTCTGCCATTCATTACGTATAGCATTAGGCCTTCCAGCCTCTTTTACGTTCAACTCTGCTTTTCTGTTACAAATGCCATTAGCCATTGAGTTCCGTAAGTACGCTTTGTCTTCACATCATTGACTCCGCAAAGCCACCGCGTTTCAGCCGATTTAAGAAAACAATGAGGCGTTATTTTATTACCGCAAAGACTGATCACTGATGATGCAACTGGTTGGAATGGATTAAAATTTATGTGCTGCTATACAGAAGATCAAAGTAGTTTAGGGAAGGTGACAAACTCTGTAAGAAAACTTTTGGCTATTGGAAGGACTTGATTGAAGTGATAGCTATAGTGATTCGCTGTTGAAAGTTTTATCGCCAAGGATTGCCATGGAAATTCTCATATAGCACAGGTCATTTTTGGAAACTAGGGAGAAAGCATTTTAAAATGATTTGAATTTGAATTTGAAAAATTTGAAAACTTAAAACTAAGGGGGGGGAAAAGGTCTATCATGGCAACCCTATTTTCAGCACTCCATTATGTAGGCAAAACCCCATCCCCATCGGGACCCAAAGTAAATTAACAGGAAAAGTATCACAAATATACAAATGCAGGCTTCACAAAAAATGTCAACACAGTCCACAAGTGTCATCACAGCATAACCACTCATTGAAATTAAAAAAATGATAAATCAACTCCAGTGCAGCTCTCACTCAGGTCAAAGGTCAAAG
>JAOYSI010044654.1:4347-27315 GCA_025775065.1 Hiodon alosoides | reverse complement strand
AAAATAAACCGTGATTCATCAGACCAGGCCACCTTCTTCCATTGCTCCGTGGTCCAGTTCTGATGCTCACGTGCCCACTGTAGGCGCTTTCGGCAGTGGCCAGGGGTCAGCATTGGCACCCTGACTAGTCTGCGGCTACGCAGCCCCATACACAACAAACTGTGATGCACTTTGTGTTCTGACACCTTTCTATCAGAACCAGCATTAACTTATTCAGCAATTTGTAGCTCGTCTGTTCGATCAGACCACACGGACCAGCCTACGCTCCTCACGTGCATCAATGAGCCTTGGCCGCCCACGACCCTGTCGGCAGACCACTTTTGATAGGTACTGTCCACTGCATACTAGGATCACCCCACAAGAGCTGGAGTTTTGTAGATTCTCTGACCCAGTCAGATTATCAGTTATCACTTCACCTGGCAGTGGTCATAATGTTATGGCTGGTATACATCTAGATATACACAGTACCTTGCAAAAGTCTTAGGCAGCCTAGGTTATTATTTTTTTTTTTTACATAAATTTAGTGTTTGATATTTGTTTTATCTTCTGCACTAGTGTGTAAGTAGAAAAAACTAATTTTTTGATTTTCCAAATCAAGGCAAAGGATGGTTGTTTTCGTGTTCATTTATTTATGTATTGTTTTTACTATTTTTTTGCCCTTCATAGTTGTTAATTAAGTATTTTATTTAAGTAGTTATTAAGAAACTTTTAATGTCCCCAAGACTTTTACACAGTACTGTGTGTGTGTAATTATTTATTTATATAGATTGCGAGATATATATATATATATATATATATATAAAATTCTCCGTTAAGTTATAACGGAGAATATATATTTGCATATAAAAAGGTTATTATGATAAAAGGTTATCATAATAAAATACTTGCACAGGATTGTTGTGTAGAACTTTAAACGGGAGGTTTTCCGTTAGCTATCTGTGCGTCCGTGTATGATTTGATGTTTGTTTCAGATGCTGGGTGGTTGGATGGTGATTAGCGGGGCTCGGAGATTTAAGCGAAATAATACATAGTTGACGTGTACAAAGACGAAACGTAATATCATCTGCTAAACACTTACCTCGGCTCCCCGGTCTCCAACTCCCAGGGTGCTCGATCGAAATAATTACCCTGCAAAAAAGCGCCTCCTTATCGTGCCGGGAGGGTTCCTTCAGACATGATTGTGTAGGGGGAGGAGAACACATTAGGCGTTTGCTTGCTTTGTTGTCGTTGTCTGGAAGGTATTGACTATAAGGGGGTTAATAGTAGTATGTGAGTGGGTTGTTGTTGTGAATATTTATGTTTCTCTGTTGTATATATCGTATGTCAAATAGGTTATCCTAGAGCATCCCTGTAGTTGGTAGCACCCAAGGGGGGAGACTTAAAAAGGCGGCTCTTTGTTCAGACAGAAGATGGTAGTTGAGCCAGGTTAATATTACTGGCATTTTGTAAATAAATACTTTGACTTTTGACTTTTGACTTTTGACTTTTGACTTTTGACTTTTGACTTTTGACTTTTGACTTTTGACTTTTGACTTTGGCAATAAATATATATATGTTCAAAATATATTTTTGTTCAAAACCAAGCATCAGAATAGGGAAAAAAGGTGAATTAAGTGACTTTGAATGTGGTACGGTTGTTGATGCCAGCTGGGCTGGTTTAAGTATTTCAGAAACTGCTGATCTACAGGGATTTTCACGCACAACCATCTCTAGGGTTTACAGAGAATGGTCCGAAAAAAAGAAAAAATATCCAGTGAGTGGCAATTTGAAAATGCCTTGTTGATGGCAGAGGTCAGTGGAGAATAGCCAGACTGTTTTGAGCTGATAGAAAGGCAACAGTAATTCAAATAATCACTCATTACCGAGGTATGCAGAAAAGCATCTCTGAATGCACAAAATGTCGAACCTTGAAACAGATGGGCTACAGCAGCAGAAGACCACACCATGTGCCACTCCTGTCAGCTAAGAACAGGAAACTCAGGCTACAATTTGCACGGGCTCACCAATACTGAACAATAGAAGATTGGGAAAAACGTTGCCTGGTTTGATGAGTCTCAATTTAATGGTGTGGGGGAAATGTTCTTGGCACACTTTGAGCCCTTTAGTACCAATTGAGCATCGTTTAAACGCCACAGCCTACCTGAGTATTTTTGTTGACTATGTCCATCCATTTATGACCACTGTGTACCCATCTTCTAATGGCTACTTCCAGCAGGATAACGCTCCATGTCACAAAGCTCACATCATCTCAAACTGGTTTCTTGAACACAATGAATGACAATGACTTTACTGTACTCAAATGGCCTCCACAGTCACCAGATCTCAATCCAATAGAGCACCTTTGGGATGTGGTGGAATGGGATATTCGTATCATGGATGTGCAGCCAACAAATCTACAGGAACTGCATGATGCCATCATGTCAATATGGATCAAAATCTCTGAGGAATGTTTCCAGCACCTTGTTGAATCTACGCCATGAAGAATTATGGCAGGTCTGAAGGCAAAAGGGTAGGTCATAAAAGCTCCTGTAGGTGTAATGTGTAGGTGTCCCAATACGTGTGTGTGTGTGTGTGTGTGTGTGTATATATATATATATATATATATATATATATATATATATAGCAAGGTGTACCTAATAAAGTGGCCGGTGAGTGTGTTTATAAACCTATATATATCTAAATACATAGGCATTAATATCAAGTTGGTCCCCCCTTTGCAGCTAAAAAAACTTCCACTTTTCTGGGAAGGCTTTCTACAATATTTTGGAGTATGGCTGTTGGAATTTTTGCCCATTCTTCCAGGAGAGCATTTGTGAGGTCAGACACTAATGTTAGACGAGAGGGCCTGGCTCGCAATCTCCGTTCTAGATCATCCTAAAGGCGTTCGATAAGGTTTAGGTCAGGGCTCTGCTGGCCAGTCAACTTATTCCACACCAAACTCATCCAACCATGTATACCCGTATAAAGCCACAATACTAGGTGTACAATATTCAATTATGCACATTGCGGTATCAATGACTGCAAGAGGAATGTGGAAGTATAGCTAACGTTAGCGTCAAATGGTTAAGTAAGTAATTTCATATTGTTTACTCTCAATTTTTAAGAAGGTAATGTAGTGTAACGCTTCTCATTTTCTTTAAACTGCTTTTAGCGAATATCAGCTAGCTACACTTCTCACATCAGACGTAGTGCAATCATTTTTATTAATAAGAATGAATCTTACTTCGTCTTACACACCTACTTTTTAATAAAATCTGAAGTGACTCTTCACTGTCAACTAGTGGTGTGCTGATCGAATATTTTAATAATCGACACGAATCGGACTACAGCACTTTTCCAATTCTACGAGTAATCTGTTTGCTTTTATTAATTAAAATTTTTCATTTAATAATAACTATTAATAAATTAAAAGGCACCGATTTTGCTAAATTAACTAAATTTTTGTCTGTTAGACTTACTTTGTGCATGTTGTTCATCTAATTGACAAGTGGTAACTCTCCACACATAACAACAATTTACATTCTGTATACATTCTTATATATTAAGTAAAATTAATTAAAATTAATCTGAGATGGTTAGTGTCATATTATAAAGACGTGATTAATCATTTAAAATGGACCTAGATCTACAGGCCTATTTTTAACAGTTCAGTAAAACTCCTTATAGAAATTAAACTGAAAATATTTGAATGTATGCGTCTAAATATGGATCATTATATAAATTATTTGTTTTGTCAGTAACCAGTTCTGTCACTTACCAGCTTGCTTAAGAATTATTGTACTGGCATGGACTACTGCAGCAATTGTAACTTTGTTTGCCAGTAGGGCAAGTCTCCCCTTTTTATCTGAGCAATGGTATCTTCTTTTGGGCTTCCCAAATGCTCTCATTATTTTATTTTTTTTTGTACCACTGATCTTTGCCCATGGGACATCATGATCTACTTCTAAAGGGTTCTTAGTCATAAATTATGGATTTATCTGTTGGCAGAATGACAGTTAGGCTACATAATCACCCTGTTTGGTAAGATTTGTTTTACTCTTTAAAATACACTCACATGAGCCTAAATGTCACAGCTATGTGGCTGCAACTTACACAATGGAATTGCAACAATGCATAAACATTATTTTATTCATGAAAAGAATAGATTTATGTTTTTCTTTCCTGTGAGAAAAATAGTAAAGTCAACACAGGTATTTCATAAAGGTGTAAGTAATTTTCCTTTCCCAACAAACCAAAATCCATAAATTTGTCACCTTTGGTGTAATCCAGTTTAGCCATCTTCCTGGGTTTTCAGACCATAACAAGAAAACACATCTCATCTTATGTAAGAAGAAGGGGACAGGAGGAAGGGAACCGCAAATGTGTTCCCGTCACTGTGTGACCATCATTGTCATTGTACAAGCCATGAACAGCACTGCACTTTCAATAATATTTCAATCTGACTAATAATAATTTAATTGACTCTTCAGGATATTAACAGGCCATTCAGAGTTAAAAACAGAGATGGAAAAGAATATCACGATTTTCTATAGTTTGCAGCTATTTAAAAATTGAATTAAGAATAGCAGTAACAGCAATAGCAATAACAAAATACACATTCAAAATAAATACTAAATACGTAAATACTGCAACAAGGCAAATGGCTCAAGTGAAGCATGATAAAAAATATAGTTATCTTCATTATTTGCAAGATCTTCATTCCAAATATATCTTACATTGAGTAATGATCAGAAATAGATTCAAATGTATAATGTGTGCATGACTTCACAGCACAGTTTCATGTACTAATTTTAAAATACATTTTAGAGCGTTTTGCAGATTTTGACTGTGGAGTGCAGAAGATAACCCTTAAAAGGTATGTTATACTACACCACGTTGGGATCATCTCAGTTCTCTAGTAAACAATGCAGCCTTTTTGCCCTTGAAGCACTGCATCGACGCGCAAGTCCTTTTTGTTGTATTAAGCAGGAGAAGCTTGAGACCAGAGTTATTATTTGGCTCAGTTTAGTGACAAAAAGTTTAAAGAAAAAGAAACGTACACATACACACCAAAAATAATGTATTACTTGGTGGTTATGTAGCTTTCTTCACTTTTTTGAAACAGCTTCTTTAATTTTTAATGAACCAAAAATGATGAAATATGAAAACAATATCTGTTTTTCCTTATTTTTTTCCATTAATCCTTATAACAGCCCTCATTTCAAGTTTAGGTTTATCATGAGAAAAAAAAACAGTTTCCATGAAAGATGATTTGTATAGCAATAGAACAGAATCAGAAAAACAACCAGCTGACACAAAATAGGAATACTCTGATATTGATCAAAATATTTAAACAGTAGTTTACAGAGGAAGAATCATAAAGAAAACATTGAATAAGCTGAAAATATTATTTATTAGACATGCAATCCTTTTTTCTATTAGGTCTGAATTTACAGCTACAAGTAAAACCTCCATTTTAATAGGCAGGCATTTTAATAGTCCTCTTCCATTAGGTTTTATGAACAGGGCTTTGATTAATTATTTTAAAGATCCCCAAATCCTGATTATCTGAGAGAACTGTGCTTGCAATGTTCTTATTGCTAAACATACATTCTCCAGTATTTATAAAAGTACCATCATCAGCTTGGTTTTATTAATGAAAATATATTACCTTTCAATAACAGGCAAAAAAATAATAATTAAAAATTCAAATAATTCATGAAAATCAGCAGGGTCAAACCTTGAAGTATGCTTTCTTAATAGTAATGCGCACATACTAGTAAATTGTGGGAAGTTGAATATTGAGTTATATTATTTGGCTTTTTTTAATCCCCTTTTTCGAGAACTCCACCCTGTGGTAAGAAGTTTGAATGCTCCCTATTGTAATCTCAAGGGCAGTGTAATACTGTAACATACAGTACATGGTCCAACCAGGGCTCTGGTTTTGCTGGGTACATATTCTATGATGTTTACAATAATTCTCAGACGTATTCTATGAGTTCTCACTGTTCTTTTGGTCAAAGTTATAATTGTTGTAACGCTTGAGCTTCACAGAATCAGGAAGTTCTGGGTTGAACCGGGCTTCGGGGGATTGTGCCAGCACTTCTGGAGTCTCGAACTTCTGCTTCTCCCCTTCGTAGGACTGGTTTACATACGGAAGAGGGTCTTTCATGTGGTGGGTGTCGTACCTCTTGATCCGCAAGGATCCCAGGACCGGCATCGGTTCTGGTCTGTAGCGGCAGCACCTGCAGAACACAGGAAGACCCAGAAACCTGCTTGTAAAAAGTGCAAGGTGAAGTAAGGTTGTATTGACTCGATTTGAAAGGAACATCGGTGTGCTGGCCTCTGACGATAGAGGACGGGACTGGTGAGACAGGAGTGTCAGGTAGGACTCACTTGGCGTAAATAAGCCCACCGAGCAGCAGCAGAACTAGCAAAGCCAGCATGACACTCAGGATGCTGGTGACGACAATCATCCCTGCAGATCTTCCTCCTATGCTGTCATCCATCTCTGCAGAGTTTTTCGCTAGAGGGAGCGTCAGTGGAAGGTGATCGTCAGCGCAGATCTGTGAGTCACACTTGTGATACTGATAATAAAAAGTCACCCGGTGGCACTTACAGGTTAACAGATTGACGGTGCTGCTCCACTGAGTCTCCATGAGAACAGTCGTGCTTGTCGTGTTAATAAGGAGATACTTAAATCTAAAATCACAAGAACAATCAATTTTATAAAATAGGCACTCACAGTTGCAAAACAAATGTAACAATTTGCTTCCATAAAAGGCCCTTTGTTTATTGTAGAAACAGTCATTGGTCCGACAATTGGCACCTGTTTATTAAGAAATTCATCTAATGCCCAAAACACTATGCTGCGTTCAATGAACTTATAAACAGTTCCATTAGTGAGTCGAGGTAAATATAGGTTGGAAGATATATGGATGCATACCTTGCCTTTGACCCAGGAGGTAATATGCCATTGCAGTTAGCAGTGGAACATTTACCTTCTGCTCCAACTCTAAAAAAGGTGATGGAAGCAGGCTCCTGACAGGGGAAGTCTTTCGAAAGACCTACTGCAGTCAGGAAGTAGTTTTTTGATTCATTGTTTGTGAAAGCACTGGGATAGGGAGATAGGCTGACAATGGTTGGATTTGTCTTGTCCTTGTCGAAATTTGAGTCTCCTGTCCATTGAAAGAAATAGAGTTTTGTGAAAGGCATTGAGAGAAGAGGGAGGCTCTTTGTAGACACTTTTATTGTTGGATGATCAGGTAAATGAACACATTTAGATTACAAAATACACTTGCTTTTCAATAAATGTAATACTAAGGAAGTTATTTGTAAACATTTGAAGTTGTGGGCAGCGTTAATGTACAACCTTCCTTTTTGGCCGTTAAACCAATCAATTATTAATAAATTAATAATTATTATTAATAAATGATCAAATAACATGGGGAAAAGAGAAAAAACTCAAATAGTTAAAAAAATAATATAAATACATAGACCCTTACATGCTTACCGGAATTTATAGCAGAAACTAGGTAGATTTTACACTGATCTCCGCATTTTGTCAACGTTTCGTTGGGAAAGATACACCGTGGTTGTTTCAGGATAACTGTGTTGGTGGTAATTTTTGCCGCAAGGTTGTAAGGAGTGACCTCAGGAACATATGGCACTACTGTAACTGTAAAAAAAGAGCTTTTGAGGGTCTTCGCCCAGATACACCACATTCAACAGGATTACTGCTCTTAGACCAATGCTATAACATTTCTGCCACCTGTATCGTTGACACCTGTTGAGTCAGTAGCATTTTGCATAATTCTTGTTCCCCTAGAGGAGGTTCAATTGTTTTGTATTAATCTGGGCGTATTTCAGGTTGGGACAGGTGCACAATAGTCAAGTTGAATCATGTCATGCTCTATGTCACAAACGATGCCCCAGCCACTCCTTGCCCATGCCGTTACAGCATATTGAAACGATCATTTACTTTTCTACATGAAAGAAAAAGTTTGGGTGGGAATTTCACAGCAGGTTTGCCAGTGGAGCCGTAAAGGAATTCACCAAGGAGTGGATTTGAGCTATTGAATAGTGACGTAGCGCAGTCTGACCGAGGTGCAGTTGAAACACTTAACATTCCAGATTTTAAAACACAGAGAGGAGTTTCATATGCCAAACCTTTGTAAAAATTGTTTTCATTGCCACTCCCTACATACATTTTTTTAAAGGAAGGGCTGCCTGACAACTTTTTAAAAACATTATTATGATCACATAAAGAACAGTGTAGTTGTGAGAAATTGTTATTCAACTATTGGCTGCTGGTTAAAAACACAGTCCAGAAGCTTATGCATGTTAGTTGCAACACTCTTTATTTAAACGTTAAACCTTATAAAGTGATACACAGGACTCTATATGGTCTCTCGGGTAAACAGCGTAGAATTCAAACCAGTTACATTTAAACCATGCTCCATTTTGGGACTTGACCAAGGATGATCAAATTAAGTACCTCCAAAATTAAACACTTATATCATCTTGGCTGCATGTGTAATGATATGCTCTATCTTGTAGTCAAGACAATGCCATGTTCTAACCCTGTTCTGATCTGTTACTGTACAATAATTTGGGATGAATTTCATTTTAGTTTTGTAAATAAAGGTTTACTCACTTTGTCCTGCCACAGCCCAGATGAACAGGCATATCGCCACACAGACCTCCATAATGGAAGCCATTCCAGCTCTCAATTCTCAGCGAATTCTCCAAGAATAGCCTGCTTCTTTTCTTAAAAGTATTTGGCTCTGATTGACAAACAGTCAAACTACAGGTACAAGTCTGAGGTCGACAGCTTTAAAAAAAGTCCTGGCCACCCCCCCTCCTGAAACCCATTTAAGAGAATAGATGGAAAAGGGGTGTGGAGAGACCGTCAGTAATGGGTGTGAGTACACGCTTGGAGAACTGTCTGAGTTTGTTTGCAAATGTGTAGTGTCAATCAGTATAATTGATAGATAAGTATGATAATAGTATGTAAGAATATTCTGGAGGAAATGCTCTGTACTATAGAAAGACAGTAACTGTAACTGTAACACTATAACTGAAGTGTTTTATTTCTACATTACAGAGCATTTGAGGCTACCTAGTGCCTCATATCTTGGGACTCCAGGTCAGTACATTAATGGGGGCTTAACTTTTAGACAGGATTCCTAGTCAACTTGACCGTCGTATAAAACACAACGACAGGCACCAAAGTCATTATACCATTTGTCTCAGAATATCTGTATACAGATTTCAGGCCTCTTGAAAAATTTGGAGGAAGGTTTCAGCGTGATGCTATATTAACCCTGATGTTGCGGGTAAACAGAATCATGTTGTGTGGCATAATGGTGTCATGCGCTGGGTGGAAATGAAATGACCACCGTTGATTAATAAGTTCAGAGAAATCACAATATGCTTTGAATTTGAAGTCTGGAAAAGTAGTTATATTAAACTGTTTTGACAGGCAGAGAGTTTACCCTATGCCCTAAATCAAGTAAATGAATAAATTATTTCTTTCACAATATTAAGGCGTTACTGAATACCATCACGCATGACCCGCAAAATCCAAATTTCAAAAATGTAAAACATCATATAACCTAATAGTTTAGGTTTTCTCTTATCTCCAATAATAATATTGGTGTACTGTCTGCTGAGAAATTAAACTCTACAATAGAGTCAGGCAAGTTGAGACAAGTAACAACATACTTTGGCCAAGTGAGGAAGAACTGGTTTTCTCGCTAGATGTTTAAAAAAAAATCATAACTATACCAAAAAGATAAGAAATCTTTATTCACTTCCATAGCTAATCTCTCATTACTTATTTATTATTATTATATCTTAAAATCTAATGTAAAATGACTGTGGTCAAGATCAGATTTGGATATATATGATAATTCACCATTTTGTAAACCACAGTAAAAAAACTAAAAATAAGTAATTAATTAACATAATAAAGAAAATACAAAAAGTAAAAAATCTGCAAAAAGCTGGAATAAAAATAAAGAATAGCTTGTGGATAACATATAACAATGTATTTTACTAAGAATTGTTCTTAATTTGATGACTACATGACTTTTTTTCCCTTTGACAACAAGGGCTTTTCTAGGTAATGAGCTATAAAACTATTACCAAGTTATAATGGAGACATAATGGAGAAAATCTTTCAGCCACTAACATTTTCTCAAACAACATACTAAATTAAATACCCTGTGTGCAGGTGGGACAACAGAGACCTTGGCATGCCTCACTGTGTGTGCAGGCGGTTTTCCGAACCAACCACCCAGGCAATCCAGGTTTGCTCTAATTTAACTAATTTAGTCCACAATCTCCCGTATTAAGATTGAAAGAGATTTAAAGAGCAGAAACAACTGGGCGGCGGTCTGCCAGGACCAGGTTTAACCACTGCTTTAGCACAATGTGTTTAAATACGTCAGATGCTCCAATCTGTCGCTTATGAAATTACTCACCAATGCCAGCGGCAACCACCACCCTGAAGTCAAACTGCTTTTGAAGAGCAAGGCAACCAGTTAAACATTATGGAGCCTAATGAAGTACTTTGTGAGGACAAATTTAACCATACTTTTTCATACATTATATCAATATAATTTCACATAACGTTTACTGGCATCCAATTAAGATTTTACATCAAACCAGCATACTCAAATGAAGAGTCATATACAACAAACAAGCATGTAAATGTTATAATACTGCGCAGCTGTGAACCTATAATAACAAATCACTTACTTTCAGCCCTCACATCACCCAGGCAGACTCAAAGCACAATTATTATCATCACAGATACCATTAACTAAGAAATAAAGGTTAAAATAATTCATTTTGTTGTAAGGTGTTTCTATTAATTAGGATGTCTCACGAATCCCATAATGTCAAACACCCAAAAGTGTCATGCTATATCCTGACAAACCCCATACAATGGCCATTGAACTGGTTGGACCAGACTAAAAAGGGAGAGACAACAGTCGGACCCTAGCAACCAACCATATCTGTGACAAATGACATTCTTTCTGAGCAGCTACCTATTTTTACCACACAATGACAGGTAAACAACTTATTACATCATCATAACAAGAAGGGACAAACTAAAATCCACCCTCCATAATTACAAACGCCCTACTAAGTAACTCAACAGGCACTCTTACTCAGAGCGGGTTACACTGATGACGGTTTCAAACTTCACCTGTTTTTATTTACAATAGCTTTTTACTCAATTTCTGTCCAAGATCATTTCAGATTACACAAATAACTGGCTCAGTAACAACAGCGGCTTTGCAGAATACGGTTTTAACTTTTTACCTTCATGATTCAAATTAGGTATGGCCCCATATTGTAATGTTATTCAACAATGGGAAACACCATAAAGGTTGATTCACTAAATGATATTCAAAACTGCCAAAGAAAAGACGGTATCATTTTACATTGTGGAAAGCCTATCATTCCTATTTTTGAACCCCAGTGAAATTCCGGATAATCTACCATATCTCTGTTTAATAGCATTGGGAGGACGAATACATAAACCTGTACAAACTACATGCAGAAACATTTCTGCCATCGGCTTCAGCAGTACGCGGAGAACATATGAGTGAGACAATAACATTCAATTTTAAAAAAACACATTCAATATTTTTTGCAGAAGTCACCTGAAATTTAATTTTTTTACATGCTTTGTGAAGTATTTGCTCTGTAGTTCGTGCAATGGAATTCATCAGATTGAGTTAGACTGACAGATTGAGTTAGCTTTGATACATCAACTAGAACTGGAACTCCAAAGTGAAGGAAAAAAAAAAAAAGAATTTCCTCAGTTTAATCCACATTTTCAGTTGTTTTTTATTAATGTACTTGCTTCTTGCAATCATTTTATTAAAACATAAATATATGCATAAGTTCAGTTGAATTATTTAAAGACAGTGGACTCTAATCAAATTCTGATGACCGAGTGTTTAAAAAAATAAAAAATAAAAAAAATTTAAAAATCGAAATTAATTTTCTAAACGCCAAACAAAATAATTAAGTACCAAAACAGAGTCACAAAACACTACTACACAGATCTGATGGGCACAAAAAGTTTCATCCTAATCTGACAGTGAATCTTTTTTTTTTTAAAACGGTCTTTCGATGATTACTGTAACTGGCTTGGAGTTCAACCGTCTGCCTCTCATCTTAAACCCAAGCACTTGCGGCCCAGGTCCCGCGGCCTTTCGTTTAACAAGGCGTTTTCCAGTAAAATGTTTGTGGTATATTTTCGTACGAAAAGGAAAGAGATGTAACGAAACCCGGACAAACACGCCTTCGCCACTTTCAATGTCAAACACTGGGCCTTCAAGTCATCTCTTCCCCATCACAAAGCTGGGAACTTCAGCATCGTCTTCAGCATTCCGGTCCTCCTGGTCATCACTGCTGGAGGATTCCTCTGCTGAACCTGAGAACAAAGCAATTACAGAAATGTATAACTTTGTCTTTTCTTCTTTTGAGATCTTTTTATCACATGATTAGAAGTTAGTTACAATGAAAGGAAGCAGGCTTTATCTTCGGTAAGCACGGGGAGCACTTTTAACTTACCTTCATCCTCCTGCTTGGATTTCTTGGACATTAATTTTTTCTGCTTCAGCTTTTCCCTAAAAAACATTTAAAAGTTTAACTTTCACACATGCTATATTTATCCAAACACTGGTCCCTTACAAGTGTAAAAGCTAACGGCTTTCACACTGTCACAGTTAGTGGATGGAAAACCCCTTTGGTTTAAAAAGTTAGCGTACTGCAATCTCTAGAGGCTATTGTCCATATGTTAGTATTAAATAAGACAATCCTTAAAATAATTTAGCCAACGAATACATTTATAGGACATCACCAAGCGTACCTTTTCTTTCGTCGTTTAGCTGTCCTTTCGTCTGCCTTCTGTTGATTCTCCTTAAGCTTTTCCTGATAGTCGATATCTAGTTTTTGCTTAAAAGATTAAATTTAATGAGTTTATTCAGCCATCTTGTTTTTCTTTTCAACCATTTACTCATCAATCTCCCTGTAATTCATAGCCACTAGAAACATCTGCACTGAAGTATACAGAAGCAAAGGCACTGATCATTTTTATTAGCACTCCAAATCCTAATGGCAGAATAACTGTGCGCGCGGATATGTATTATTTGTAATTACATTCCCGTACACATCAAGAGTGATGAGTAACGTTAACATTACCTTCTCAGTCATTCGATCTAAGAAGTCCTGCCTCTGATACTCTCGACGCCGTAGGTGTCTGTACACATGGAACTCTCCACTACCTGCTCCTGCACTGGATCCTAATGAAAACAAAGACAACCCCATTTACAACCTTTTTTTACTATGACAAAAAGAGCGACGGATTTGATTTTGGATGCGTCCATAAAGTTGGGACTAAAGAATCAAACACCAAAGTAACTAATGAATTGTGGAAATTTTTACCCATCACATCTCGCACGAATTCTGGTGGAGCGCGGGGGTTCCATTCCTTGGGTCTCTCTGGCACGGGCGCAGGTTTGTCCTAAATACCCAAATTAATATGCCATGAAGCGCGTGCTCTCCAACACCAAACTATACGCTATAGCTAGAAATTACTAGCTAAACCATTAACAACTCTAACAGGCAAGACTTTAAACTTTAGTTGATTAAATTGAAACGGTTATCGATTACCGTGGTTAAAAAAAACAAGGCATTTACCGGGTTTCGCATCAATCGTTCCAATTTAAGTCGCTGCTCCTCGGCGGCAGTTTTGGCTATTATTAAGGGTTGCGATTCCTTTCCCGGCGGTTTATTCAACCGCTCGCCTTTTCCCTTGGACGCCGCCATCTTCAAACTTCTGCTCTAGACAGAACCCGACTTCAGTTAGATGTCTCACTTTAATGTCGTTAGTATTGTGATACTGCCGCCATGAGTCGTGGCATACTCGGTGCAAACTAATTTTCCGTATCTGATCTTATTGTATACGCGATTAGTACGTAAAAATGCTATGTATTTGCAAATGCGAATATTCTCCAAGACAATAATAATAAAAAAGTAGCCACCTGTTGCGGGTTTAAAAAAAAAAAAAAACCCATCACATGCACAATATTCCGCCACTTACAATGCCGCAAAATCTTGAAAATAAGGAGTAAATATAATATAGGACAAAAGTGGCAATGCCATTAATTCATGATGAAAAAGACGTTATATGTGTGCACACACACACGTCTGCAAGTTCTATTTTAAAAACACTTTAACCCCAAACCGGTCTATATTCTCAGTTTCGTAATACCTTAAAGAATATGGATATAAAAATACATGTAGAATATAATTTCACAAGACAAAAATTAAACAAAAGAAATCCGTGTATGTGTGTAAAATAATCTAAAGAAAGATAAAATGGTCTGAAGGGAGCTGGTTTCTCCAATGCTCCTGTCCCAGCCGGTTGAATTTACCTGTGGGCCATCTTCATTAATGCAGCTGCATGTCTTAATTGGGCCTGGCAGCTTTCACAACAGTGCTCTGGCTAAAGCAAATGACCTTGACCAATGACCTTCTGCGCTGTGGTTCCAGGAGTCCCAGCTTCCCAGGGTGTTACCTTTTAGGTCGCAGGGTGCGTTAGTTTCGCAGGGTGCGTTAGTTTCTGGCCCCTCACAGGAACCTCTGTGAAAATGTGGGTGAATTCTCTCTGCGGTTTCATCACATTCTGTCGAGTACAGCAACACTGCTGAATTCCCTCGTCAGGGGCATACATTGGCTTATGTTCATTTGATAGGGCCCTATTGGCTTGAAATGGACACATTCCTTCCCACATCTTCCACTTTTCTTCTGATGCACCAGTTATATCTTTCAGTTGTATCTTCCCCCATGTAAGATCAAAGACGAGCGAGCGTCTAGACACATCAAACCTTCCCTCTCCACAATGACTCTCATTGTCCTTGACATTGAACCAACCAATGTAGCTCCCTACACTTCTAGTGTGGTGAATTTTTTCAACTTTTCCAACTTCCCTCGGCTGTTTTATAAACAGACCATCTCGAGTTGAGCAGGTAGAGGCAGGAGTCTTTGAATATGTTTAACACAATTAAACTAAATCCGTGCCTGCTTTCATCCTTCACCGAAAGGAAAGCCAATCTAGAAGTAATCTGTTTTAACATCTCAAACACAAGGCGAAAATGCTGGATGAGGCTGGTGATAATTTCCTGCTCTTGCCCTGTCTTCTGCGGTAAGTCGGGCATGAAGGACATTTTAGTTCTTCACAATCAATCATCCCCAACTGTTTTAATAACAATGACTTGAATGTTAAGCATTCCAGAGGTTTAAAAGTAATGGGTATATTAAGCATTGCAGTGTTAGATAATGAACACACAATTGTGTTCCCCAATTGTGTTTTAATGCTATGCATGAGGTTTACTGGGAAACAATGCTGCTATATATAGAACGTGTGAACGCTGTTAATCTGGCTTTCAACAGATGACTGACTTCAAAACTTGCTAGTTATACAGATTATGTATAAAGTATATAATGTGTTAAGTCAGCCACATATTTCTTAGAAACCAGTTCCCTTCCATATGTTCACATTTAATACACAGCATGTATTTGGTTACCCTTTTGTCTTTTAAAAAATACATATGGCTCCAAATCATCCAATATATGCACGCCGAGCTTAGAAGTCCTTAATGAGCTGCTGACAGAAGAGAAAATTGGCCAATTTGAGCCATGGGTGACAATGGCAGCTGTTGACAAAGATGTAACAGAAGTCTGATTCAGGATGAAGAGAAAGCCTGCTGCCTGACAAAGCCCTCCGTGTCTCCCCATTTTCTGTCCTCCTTCAGTCGAGATACCTCCTTTGCTCCTGTGGCTAATTAGGGCGGTGAACCAGAGCGGAGGGGGATGAACCTCTGGCTGACCCCAGAAGGCATCGTGTGAGTCCGGCAGGAGGTGGCCATTCATTTTCCCCTGAAGGTGCCATGCCTCCAACCACATAGCAGGCACAGATCAGGAAAAGGAAGAGAAAAAAACAGACTAAATGAAAATTCCCTTTGTATAACAAAATTATATATTAATTGAAAAATCAATTGATTTTATTACATACTGTGCATCAAATATGGGTCGGATTAAAGTTAAATGTTTTGCCGTTAGTATTAGAAACTTAGCGCTCCAGGTCTTGACTTGCTTACCGTGAACCTGATAACGGGACTCTCTCACCATGGGAGTACATGGTTTAACTACACCCTGTACTCAGGTCACTTACAGTTCAGTACCCAGGCAGCCATTCAAATTGACATTTCCCACTAAGACATTCCTTGACATTTCTGAGCGGGCCTTGCTTTGAGGCAGTTTCCCTTGGAACACATACCTTCTGTCAGATCTGTTTATTTTGTGACACTGCAGCCAAACATCACTGCAGGCAGGAAGGTGGCAAATGAACTGGAAAGGGAGCATAATTTGCTTACCTACGAGCAAAGTCATACTGACGTGCTTTAATTTGCATTCAGAGATGCACTGCATATTACCCACTGTAAACGTTCCAGTAAGTAGTACTGTGCACGCTTATTTTCAGCAGGGAAACCATGGGTGTTGGCTATGTACCCAGATTAAACTACAGCCATTATTAGAGAATATTTTCAGCCGTTTATCTGAAAGCGACGTGTTCAATTCAGGCAGCATTGGGAGCTGTGGGGCCAGTTAGGGACACACTATAACTGGAAAGGCGTGACACTTTCAAGATTTGCTTTCATTTTCCTACCGAATAAAAATATTTAATGTAGGAAATAGGAGATGCACAGATAGATGGAAGGCAGAAAAATAATGTTGTGTGGCTTGTGCATTTATCAAGCCCAATTTGCAGAGCAATGGACCTTGACATACAAGTGACCTATTGCAAGAAGTACACAGACACGTATATACATGCATATAGAAGTGCTAAACCCGGAGTCCAAAGTCAATGGAAAAAACAATCATAATAGGTAACCTGAGTGACTTTAAACATGGTGTAGTCATTGGTGCACACTTGGCAGAATAGTCTGAGACAGAGGATTTCATGTCAGTTTCATTAGTGACATCATCAGGGTAACAGTAATTAGGGTAATGTAAGTGTTCTATGAGCATTAGTATAGACCGTGAGGCAAAACTGGAAGACAAAATGGACAACATTAATAGCTTTCAGTGTAAGTTGTGAGTAGCCTGATTCAAAAACAACATTTATTTTTTTTGAGAGCAAGATTCTATAGCCAAGTTGTTATGGATAATCTGCTAAAAACTACTAATTGGACGCTGGTAGAATAAGCTTAGGAAATAGACGACAGGGTGGTGAAGGAAAACGAGCGGCATGTGTAAAGTGGTTCTAATTCAGCAAGCAGGGGTTTTACTGCTGTTCGCTGGCTGGCCAAGGCAATACATATAAACTGTGTGGATGAAGTGTCCAGAGGTGGAATGTCATAGTGAATCAGTGGATTTTCTTCAGGGATGAGTGATGCAATATTCAAGAACAGTTCCTGGCTCAATACCACATACCCCTGATATCCTGGCTACAAAAACAGCCCCGCCCCCTGATGTCATTTGTCCACCAACTCTTACCCATGCTCTACACAAAAAAACAAAACAACAAACAACAAACATATAGCAATCTAAGGATGCACTATCATAATATTGATCTCTATTCTGTTGGGGCTTGCAGTGCCACTGGAGGAATGCACACAAACGCAAGTCCTTTTGCGGCACCACCTCAGGCAGTGATCCCTGTTTGGATCAGCATTCATTCCTGTAACAAGACAAAATCAGCAAAAGAAGAAGGGATCTGCGAGCCAGGCAGCTTGACTGGTGCCTTCAGCCATGTCTTGTGACACGCCCTGGCTGTGGCGTCGGCTGGTGTAGCACGGGACTCCGGCTGTCGTGCTACACTTTGCATCAACGACTGCCATGCTTCTCTTTAAGCCAACAGCAGTGGTCAGCCTGCAGCCTGCAGGGCACTTGCAGCCCCAATCACTTTGCCATCATTCTGGCTTACCCTCGACACAGATTGCCATGTCAGGACAAATTTCGTCACGCGGTGGAGGAAGATTCATTTGGGGGTTTGAAACTCAGTACAAGAGAGGTCAAACAGCAATAATTAATAATAATTATATCATTAAGATGAATCATCTAGTCCCATTCTTCCATTGCTGAATCCATTCAGATGATGGCGGAGATATAAAGCGACCAGAAATAGCAACCAGAATGAACCGAGGAGCTCCTATATTCAATCAAAAGCACTACACCAGGGGCAGTTCCCCCAGCACACAGAACCAAAAACTTACAGAGAAACTGCTGGGAAAGCAAGGTTGTGAAACAAAAGAACAGACACCTCCAATCATCCGGTTTTATCCAAACCCCCAGGGTGTCACTCTCAGATCCGCACAAAGCAGTAGTGCGTTTGGATACCCCCACCCCCATCTGCCCCATTCCTCTCGAACCCTGCACACTTGGCTTTTCTGACAGCTCTTGAACAGCCCAAATCCCCACCGGAGGCCTCAAAATATGTTAAAACAGAAAACGCGCTTCCCCAGGTCCGATGACTTTTCAAGCGGGGTGCGCCAAATGTTTCATTTTTCTTCTTATAAACTAACTGAAAGATATCCATTTCCAGCACTCAAGAGCAAAAAAATTGATAAAATAATAAATCTGGTCTCGGAACGAAACGTTTCATCTCATTTATCATAAACTATAATCGCTTAAGCCAAATTAAGCCATGCAACAAAATCCTTCAAGTGAGTAAATGATTCACTGAAATTATTTTTAATATCCATGCAGTATGCAAACAGAGTTTTCCACTAGACTAGTTTTGTTGGCGATACGAATCAACTTCAGCTGGAGAACACACTGACCCTTAAAAAAAAAAGTATTTTCTGTGTGGGATGGAGTCCAAAGATGACAATGTTCACACATTCTCCATCTACAGAATCAGCTCCATTTTTAATAATAAATTTTTTTTATGATAATATGTTTGTAAAGCCTGGGAAAAACTGTGCTGCGCCAGTCTTTTTCCCCCAGCTGTATAAATAATAAATAGCAAACTATCTGTACTCACATTAAAAACACTGCGTCTGAGAAGCACAAAGGCTCAGGCAGTCACATAGATTTCATCACCCGCAAACGTTGTTACAATATTATATTTGGGCATTTTTGAGCATCCTTTGAAAACAGAAGTCTAGACATGCATTCCCGATAAAACGAACGGATAATAAAGTACAGACCGATCGACTTTTGGGTTCATAATTAAGCGTCACGATTTAGACTTTATTGATCATTACCAGAACAAAAAATGATCAATTGCTGAACGCCCTCTGCTCTCAGATGCATCAACAGACAAGAGATATTTCATGGTAAAACGCTCATCCCAGCAATACTTTGAGAGCAGCTCTCCATTATGTAAAGCAAAAACACTGCCTTGCTGTACTTGACAGTCCATAATGCCCTGTCCATAACATGACATTCAATGAAAACAGAACAACAGGCATGGTCTCCCGTTCTCCTTCTCAGCTGGAACATGTAAAACGGTATACTATGGCTTCTGATGAACTCCCTTTTTGAGGATATTAATACGTTTTATGGGTGGCCAGCTGCACTTCTAATCAAAACCAACAAAGACTTTCAGCCATCTTTGCACTTGAACTTGGTCATGTTTTTTGCTGCCAATATTTATTGGAAGTCCAGAGGGGCCAGGAGGAGCATTATCGGTACGGCGGCTCTGGCTGGTGATGATTGGGCCTGTACAGCTGCTGTAAACGCACAGGCCTGGCGGGCCAGCCAGGGATCTTCCCGATCACTCGGAGGCCAACCGGTTGGCCGGGACCGGAGTGCGCGGCACCGGGGCCTGATAGGTGGGTATAGCCCGGCTGGGAGTCCAGAGGAGGTAGGCTGGAGGCCTGGCCGGCGGCCGGGGCAGAGGGGTGGGGGAAGTGTGGCAGGATGATGGCGGGGGTGAGGCCGTAGCGTAGCTGGAACAGCCGGGGGGGGCCCTGAGCGATGAAGCCGTTGGCCCTGGGCTCCTGCTGCTCTGCCCTCTTGCCCTCGTCCACCTGCTTGAGCTTCCTCAAGCTCCGCTCGGGTCTGTTGAACTCCTGGATTTTCTCCGCCTGAGCGCGGCGGATGTGGTACATCTTCCTGGCGCTGTGGAAGGACTCCAGGAATCCCTCCAGGGGCACACCGCCCTCCATGAACCTCTCCAGGAGATCCTAAGACACACAACACAGGTATCAAGACGTAGGAAGGCCTAAATCAGCCATCGTAGGTCAAGTGTCCACTATTAGCATATCATTAATATCAAGGCTCTTGTTTAAACTCTTAACGAAGCCGTTTTCTAAGCTCTCTCGCCAACCTCAGTTTCACCTTCCTTTTTTTCCCTCTGAGCTATGGATCTAAATGTAGGACCCCATTAGCCCGACGTGAACACTAACAGCCTATGTCGGTGCACTTCTGACTGCTGGATGTCACGGAGAAAACGCTAATCATGCCACACATTGCAGCCACGGAGTAAACAAGAGAGACACGTGGCCGCAATGAAATATGAATCGCTCCGAGGTTTCCAGTCAAATCGAATGAGCTGGATCCGTCTGGAAGGGAGCAGGTGGTGGCCCCTGTCTGTCCCAGTATGTGGGAGTAAATAATTAATGGCACTCACGTCTGCACCATGCAGTGCTTTAAACATTGCCCGCGCACAGCCTTTGGGAGCTCCTGAATGAAGAAGGCCAGACGCCTAACCCCTGTCCTTAATGTCCAATCGGTGGGCCAAGGCTGCCTGTCCCGCATATCTAAGTAGTGATGAGCCGCATAGTGCTAATGTGGTTGCCTCTATTTTACGGCCAACAGCTGCGGCAACTGCAATGTAATCAGCCCTCTATAATATTACCTCTGCCACTGCGTTCACAATCTGGCAGTTTAAATGGAGAACCAATAAAAACCATTACAGTCATGAGTAAAACCACTCTGAGAGGCTGTCCGTGCGGAACAGAAAGGCCTCCCTTTAAAAGAACAGGCTGGATTCATCCCTCCAATAAGCAAATGGGCTGAAACGCCAGTGGTTTTAAAGAAACCTGTGGTGCTCCAGCAGCTGCCGGGGGTGCGGTCCGATTATGAGACAGGCACACCAATCAATCAGGCCTCGGCCGCCTAGCGACTAACGGCCCCGAGTCCATTGATCAAGGCTTGGTGAGGTGGGAGAGAACATTGTTTATTTATGGCCACGAGCCGAACAGCACCAACGGAATAAATCACAAGAAAAGCCTATGTACACAGGAGCTCGGTTTGTGTTAAATGCACCATGTAATATATATACGCTCATAAGCGGGTTGGGGGAGCAATGTTTTTAATGATCAAGCCTAAGAACTAGTTGCTGGGCCAATTAACAAAGGAAAGCGTAATGCAGGCATAAGTTCTTGAGAATTTGTCGACACAGTATAGAGTTTTCTCAGCAGAGCACGATCTTATCACATTTATCTCCGGCCTCGCTAGTCCGAGAACATTTTGAAGCGGACGTTCCCTGTGAAGGAAGCTGTATTTACCCGAGCAACTGCGATCAAAACTATTTCCGATTTAAGCCTTCCAGGCAACGTAATATTTGAAAAAGCTCAGTATTATTTGATTTTCTTATTACGTCGCAACCGCAGTCGGAGTGAACCCTGTTAACCTCTAAGTTCTGACATTGTGTTTTCTTGTATTGAATGAGTCATGACCGACCGTTACGCACACTGTTTTATCTTTGTTGCTGAGAAGGTGCGTCTAGTTTTGTGTACTTCTTTAGGGTTTATGAGGGCCAATGGATCTGGTTGGAATGTAGTATGCTTAGTTAAGCTGGTATGCGTAGCATAAACTAAATCAACAGTGCTCTTTCTTTATTAGTAATTCATAAACACAACACACCGTCTTAAAAATCTATTTAATGGTCTAACCTAGTTTTCTCAAGACTGTGCTAGAGGGAATTTTCCAATTATAAAGAAACACGACATTCACATTCAAACAATATAATTATGATATTCAAAACGAATCCTGAAAATAATACTGTACAAAATTTTGGACAAAAGAATACTAAAATGGCTATAAGGGGATATTAATAATGAATTACCTGGGGACAAACACACACACACGAGGGCTGTGTGCATGACGCGTTTCATCTGATACATTCTGAGCGGTTTGAGATATGTGGGTGGGTTGGTGAGGAATGAAGAGGCGGGGGGCTTCTGCCCGGGGAGAGATTACTCTGTAAGCTGCCAGATAACTGACGCATTTTTCATTTTAGTGCCTGGGATGTCCATCGACTCATCTATTGATTGCGTTACTGTTCGTTCATTAATACTAAATGCTCTGGCCACCCCCAATATAGGCCTTTTATTTTTAATGAGAAACACACCAACGCAAATGCACTGCAGTTAAATAAGACGGTGCAGTGTAATATGGTATAGGCTATTTTTTTCACTAGACAAATGTTCCTTCCATATTGGGGAATGGAACTGTCCTTCACTTTAAAGAAGCTAGCGGGTTTAAATGTTAGAGTGGGGCATTTTAGCTACAAACCTGAACAGACGCGAACTGGCTTTTTGTTGATTTTTTTATTATTATGCAAAAAACCTAATGAAACACTGTGAGCCTTACCTCAGATTCCTCTTCAGCGCGAGCCACTTCTTCTTGTAGAAGATTCTGAGCTGTCTGGGGGCTGTGTTTCTGTACGTAGACCTCTGCAAGGACGGAGAAATATCAAATGGGGCCGCGAGATTTGAAATATAACGCAGCTCAATAAAATACATGTGAAACAGTGCAGTTTCTGTGGAGGATATAGTAGACACACAAAGCAGAAAGTGTGATGGGTTCACGGCTGGACCTCTGGAACTGGAACTAATGTCGACTACAATACACTGCACTGGGAACTGGAAACTACTGCTGGGTCTCGGGGGGCCACTGCTGAGGTTTCAACGGCCGAGCTGAGCAACCGAACACGTCGCACAAAGG
>JAOYSI010044645.1:4662-27317 GCA_025775065.1 Hiodon alosoides | reverse complement strand
GTGTGTGTGTGTGTGTGTGTTTTCAGGATCTAGGAGCCGAAAACCCACAAAGAAAATCTTTAGTTGACTGAATCTATATTTTAATTTACATTTATTCATATATTATCAGCGTGACTTACCAAGCATTCGTGCTCAAGTTATCTCATTACCATTTCATTATGTGGGATTAGTATTGTAAATATTGCCATTCTGGTATAGAATTTTCCTTTTTAGCCAAGGCAATGACTTTGATGGGAGAATGTCTCATTTTGCTCTTTATTCTCGAATTCTCTTCTTGTGTTCTCGCGTTTCCCAAAGGATGGTACAGAGACAGATATTACTCGGGGCACTAATGGTAGTGCGGTACCTAAAGCGTTAGAACATTTGCCTCTATTAAAGCTATCTATTTACTCTATTAAAGCTTCAGTTGTTGGTTATGTTAGATATAGAACTAATGTATAGTGCTATATATGCTGGGCTGTCACTAAAGTAAATGAAAAATATTGTGGAAATAAGAGAGCTGATATTCATAATAGCTCTGTGAATTTGACAAACATAACGGCTTAAAGTGTTTAAAGCCTGGAGAATGTGCTGGAACCAAAACATGCTCTGTTCGTCCTTTATTTCTCACTGCTGTCTTTAATTAAACAAATGAACCCCACCCTAATTGTGGGTTGAGAAATGAGGGGAATGCATTGTCCTCCTCTGTGTAATGGCGAGGACTGTCGCGTTTTGACTTCCGGGCTTGTCCCGGCGTGTATCCTCTCAGGCAAGGGGGGCTGGGGGTGTGACACTGGATCCCTTTGCAGGTGTCCCATAGTTAGCGTAAGGGTATGAAAGACCGGCCTGTTGGAACGACGCGCTCCGGGGGCATGCAACGTACATGTGTCTCAGACCCGCGACTCTGCAATCCCGCCTTTACAGGTGGGATGGGCTGACTTGGGCCTTTGGTCGGTTTACACTTGACAGTGGATTTGATAGCTGTGTGGGACTTTGCTGTAATCTATCAACGTGTTTGCTTTAAACTGTCCTCCTTGAGCAGATGGGTTTTGCATATCAGAAGAGGACGCTTCATGAATTTGGCGCACCGCACCAGATGTGTTATCCATGCTTTAAGATATCTAGAATGCAGCCATGGCAGCGTTGCACTTTTCCTGTCCAAATGAACCCCTTTTTATAATGCCTTCTCCATGTGTTAATAATAAGGTACAAGCGTGAGAATCTCTGCCTTCACAACCTCCAATGTCAATTATGGAGTTGCTTTCAGAAAGACAGCCTTCCTTTTGTTTTGTTTATTTTCCCTGTGCTGCCTTCCCTGCAAGAGATTTATCAAACGCACTTTATCCTCCGCACAATGAGAGGAAGCCGTGCTTCAAATGACAAGGTGGACTGGAAAAGAGATTGGTTACAGAGGTGACCTCGAGCACAACCGAGGCGACTCCGGCGCTGACCTGTATAAAGCCATCGCTGTTCCTGGCCGTTCCTCAGGACGAAGCGGGCAGCATGAAGTCAGTGTGAGCAGTCCTCAGGCTTTGTGAGTGCAGCAAGTGCCCCGTGTCACACCTCATTCTATTAACGCCTGACAGCGGGCTGAGAGTTTCAGTTAGCAACAAGCTTAAAACAATGTCAAGATTTATGTGTCGTTTTTCTTATTGATTTAGGCGAGGGGCGTGGCTACATACGTTGTAATTATTTAATGAAATATTCTATACGATGTCCATGTGATGCAATCTAAACTAACCTGCAATGCCAAATCCACTGTTTTGTGGCTTTTCATTTGCAGCTATTTATAGATATAATTTAGGGATGTTATTGTACGTTTTAGTTATACGTTGAACAAAATGCAGGGGGGAGGGGGGCTGAATGGGAAACTAATTAGGGTAAAATTGAATGGATGACTGATTAATATTAGTCTTTCCACTCTTTGAAATACTTAATTAAAAACTAAATCCAGGCTTATTTTCTATTTTTAGTACCTAAAAAATGTGAGATGGTAAACCTAACGCGCACAGTGTGATAGAACGAACATGATAAACAAAAGAGGTAGAGACTTAACTAAATTAATTTCTTTGTCTTCCATGATACTAAGAAAATATAAACTAATAAATTAATTAATGTGAAAATTTCTTACGCTTCCCATCAAAGTTCAGTGCTGACATGAAAGTGGAAGTAAAAAAGAGTATTCTGGATTCTAACCACACCATATTATGAATGTTTCTGTTGCCCAGGAAACATACCCCTAACCACCACCACCACCCAAAAAATAATTCTAAATCAATTACCTGAAACAATTGCTAAATTGAATTGCACAATGATGGAACAAGACATAGTACACAAGCCTTCCAGTAGTTGCACACTTGGCTTATGCATTTTTTAATGGTCCTGGCATTGGTCAAATAAGTCTATTTCACTGGAATTCACCTCTGGCCATTTGTGAGGGGAATTGATTTGTTGCTGGCTTCTCATCAAGAATACAGTAGCCCAGTGCCCAGAGATTATAAATGAGTTGTACGGGGTGGGGAGGGGTGCAGGCGGACATGACTCATGCGTAATTCATAGTGAGGAACAGAGGAGACGGACTGGCCAATCTCATGCAGAATGTGCATGGCTCGTGGGATGCAGTTATTAAATACAAGTGCTGTATGTACTGTACGTATAGAGGCTCCTCTATACAGACTCTATAAACTGTATGTATTGTGATATGGTTTTAAATCCAGACTGAAGTCCTTCCCATCCTTTGCTTTATTAAATTCATATCACGGAATATGCTTGTATGAGATCTACTACTGAAGTCTATTCATAGTGAAGGATGAAGAGAAAAAAAACCACAGGCAAAAATCAGTTCTACTAAATTGCAAGCCACTACTGTGAAAGGCGCCAATTGTTAGCTGGAAAATTGACAAACACTCCTTTCACCATTCTGTAGTAAATGAGAAACTATCCAGAATTAAAACAATGAATTGAAGCAAAACAATTCTGAATCACTGTTCTGTAAAGTTTCGTCTGTATGAATGTACTCCTTGTGCGGCCGTTTTGAGGGAAAAAACATAACCACTACTAATCTACTTTTTATTTTGACAAATATAAGAGCTAAGGGACTAATTAATTAAACTGTATTTCAGAGTTGATGGTTGACTGACTTTTTTTTTCCTTCTATTAAAACGTTTTCTTTTTGTGGACACCCAGAGTTTGTTCCCCCATGATTCTCTGTACAATTTTATCATATTTTTCTGGAAGCATTTGTCTCCTCTGCAATGTTTTTCCATTTGGAAGTGAGGTATATTAGTGGATCTGTAGCTCAGCCCACACCTGCATGCCTCAGAACATGTGTTGTGGATGCCCTCAACCTCATGTTTATTGATTATTTCATGCATACAAGCCAGATTTTCTGAACAACAATATACAAACATTTACATAAACAATTTGAATCTTAAGTAGTCTAATATCAGGGGACTGGTGGAGTTTGTGTGCAGATTAAATGAATGGTTCCGTAATTTTGCTTCTCTCTTCTCTCGTCTTTAGCTACTCGGCAAGTATCTGTTGTCCTCACATTCCTCATATTTTTACATTGCTGCTAACAGGTGCTGAATGCTGTTTGAAGGGCATATGCCTAGTACAAATGGCTGATTCTGGAGAAACTTTTAAACAAGAGCTCTAGATCACTCTAAAGCCCAGTCGTCTCATCTTTATTTATATTTAGTTGTCAGAAAGCACTGTGTAAAAGAACTCTAACGTAGTTTTATAATAATGCAGTGCGCGGTATCTTTGTAAATAGTTTTCACCAGTGTAGGCAGTCTGTTGTTAGAAAAATGTCCGCGCAGTACCACAGCAGCCGAAATTACTTCTAGTGCTGTGTGGGTAAATCAATGAGGGGCAAAAGTAAGGTCAGTTGGTGTGATTGATTATCGTCCATCTTGGTAATGGAATGCTCTTTTTTTTGTGGCTGACATAGTACTTTAATATCACAAATAATCATTGACGGCTATCTTTTTGTACTCTCCATCAATCTCTAACCCTGCAATTCTTTACATATTTTCTGCTTTCATGCGTCTGTGACCACGCCCATGTCCGCGCCTGGCGCCTGCGACCGCGTCAGCACCCGTGTCCTTGCCTGACGCCTGCGACCGCGTCAGCACCCGTGTCCGTGCCTGACGCCTGCGCCTGTGTCCGTGCCTGACGCCGGCGACCGTGTCAGCACCCGTGTCCGTGCCTGATGCCAGCGACCGTGTCAGCACCCGTGTCCGTGCCTGATGCCGGCGACAGTGTCAGCACCCGTGTCCGTGCCTGATGCCGGCGACCGTGTCAGCACCCGTGTCCGTGCCTGATGCCGGCGACCGTGTCAGCACCCGTGTCTGCATCTGACGTCTGCGCCCGTGTCCGCATCTGACGTCTGCGCCCGTGTCCGCATCTGACGTCTGCGCCCGTGTCCGCATCTGACGTCTGCGCCCGTGTCCGTGCCTGACGCCTGCGACCGTGTCACCACCCATGTCCGTGCCTGACGCCTGCGCCCGTGTCAGCACCCGTGTCCGTGCCTGACGTCTGCGCCTGTGTCTGCGCCTGCGCCCGTGTCTTTCAATCATGTAGATGTAGCTAATATTTATTTCAGGGAAACCTTTTCTGTCCTATCGACAGAAACACAGTGCAGTGGAGGTGTAAGTCTGAAAGGTTTTAATCTTTGTTGGTGTTACAGTCTGCGGGTTTGTTCAGTGCCTCTACCAACAAGTTCCACTGTTATCAATGTGTGGTGAAGGAACGATCATCTGGAATTGCTGCCCTCCCAAGTTTTCATTCATATCTATAGAAATGATGGAAAAGAAAAGCCATCTGAAGAAAATCTGTAGTCTTGATCGGTCTCAATATCTGAAGACTGAAACATTCCTATGAATTCAAACAAATGCTGAGATTCGTGACAAGATATTTTTGTAAATTTATGTATGCATAAAATGCTTTTACAAACGACACAGTGTTGTTGGAAACAAAATTAAGTCAAATCCAAATGACGTAATTTAAATGACCTAAATGGCCTCATTTGTTAACTTTTATTCATCATTTCTTTGAACCGTTCTTTGAAGCCCTGCTTAAAAATATTTGTTTTACACCTGTGTAGTTAAGTCATTGGAAACTTTAGTGCCCTTTTTCTGATTCAGTATGAATAGCTTTAAAAACATGTTATGTCCGTTTTCATGGCAACATTTAAACAAGCCTCACCTATTTATAGAGAATGCACAGTTTAGCGCTGCTGTCTGGGGTCTTCTTGTAACAAGAGTTCCTCATGACTTTTTTTTTTTGCTTTCTGCATGTTTATGATCTAACTGATTCAAAACAGATTGCTGTGGTTTCTCTGTTAACTGTGAGAAAAAAAAAATGCTTATTTAGGGGCCTTTCACTCCTAGTTCACTTGCAGGTGATTTGAATCGTAGTTCATTTGCAAACAATCAATTGTTTTTTTCCAGTTTTTCTGTTTGTCACACTAGGAAAATTCCAATCAAACTTGAGCTGAACTCAACAGCAGCATTTACTGTGCTAAATACTTTTGCCGGTGTAATGTTGGATGGCAAACCTTAAAAGAAAAGCTTCAACTTGTAAGACACCACATTTAAAACGATCATAAAAAAGACATTTTAGGGGTCCAACACATAGACATAACTCTCCCTCCAAGAAAATTTCAAGAAAGGTTTCATTCCATAAATGATGTGAGGTGAATGGAATGCATTTGAACTGAAGCTGCAAAACAAAATAACGATTGGTTTTACATAGATCTTAATAATGCTATATAGCTGCTTATTGATTAGCCTACCCAATACCATTCTACCATAGAAATCCTGGAGAGCATCAAACAATATGGACATTAGATTTTTTAATTCAGCTCCTAGTGCTGGCCAGCGGAGGATGGACTCCCCCATTAAGCCGGTTCCTCTCAAGGTTTCTTCCTGCCAGCCCAGGGAGTTTTCCCTTGCTACAGTTGCCACTGGCATGCTTTTGGGGGGGTCAGGCCTGGGAAATATTGTATTGGCCTTTATTGTAAAGTGTCTTTATGATATGGAAACATGTGAAAAAACGCTTTAAAAATACATTGATTGATTGATTGATTGAAATATCTTTTGAAAATCTGGTGAGAGAGAAGGCTAATTACCAGTAAGAGAACAACGTTGTCGTTTCTCACTCATCGGGGTGTCATGTAGCCTTAGTCATGTATCCAGATTCTTCCTCCTGTGGTTGGCAAATTGGACATTTTTCAGTCCATTGCTATTTAAGGCATGGAAGAACCAACTGTGAGAACCAGATGACATATAAGTATTGCCCCTAGCAGCTCAATGTTGCAAGTTTTCCATTGCTTACCAATCCTCTCTCAAAAAAAAAAAAAAAGAATGTGTTTTTCTAGGGGGGGTTTTTAAACCACAAATTTTCTAAGGCAAATCAGGATTTCCTGCGACAGTAAAACATTAAAAGCAAACCCTGACTATCGATTTGGCCATTAATTAAAGGAAGAAGTGCCGTACAGATCTGGTTGATGAACAAAGGAGCCATTCCGCATAATTCAGTGTTTACATCACGTGACATCCTTGTGGACCATTGAGCCAAATATTTAAAGCAGTAGAGTTTGGATTGACCAAACGGCTGTATTTTTCTCTAAACCACGATTACAGTTGCCTGTCATACAGTCTGGTGTGTAATATGATACATATTACTCTGTATTTGAACAAAACTGAATCAGCAAAATGGTCCAAAAAAATGTTTTCATGATAAAGGCTAAACCTCAGTTACTGCATCTCAGTTACTTACGATCAACTATGCGTATCTGAACTGCATGACCTTCAGCCTCCATCCCTGACGGCACACTCTGAACTCCTTCACCCTCTGCCTAGATTTCAGAAAATGTGTCCATCCCCACCCCCACACTCCTCTCTGAATGCCTAGTGTGGCTGTGCAAGCAAAAATTCCCAAACGTCCACTGCAAATTAAAAATCTATCGTCACTATCGTACGCGACTCGCCCACATTGCGTTTTGCAAGGGTGGTTTCTGCATGCAGGCGGCAGCACCCGGGATCGGCATACCCAAACCTCAGAGCTGCGTGAATTATGTGTGTCCAACCGATTGGAGGAGGTGCCGTGCAAGCTGTGTGGACATCAGGGCTGTGAGACGCGTGACTAGGCCTCGCGGCTTGAGGGGTGGGGGGGGGGGGGGATATGGGTTGTGCTGGAGGCTGCCTTCAGACAGTGTGGCCGCTCTGCCAGTTTTGGTGCATGATCCCTCATTAGCTTTTAATTCTGCTGAAGATATTTTTCATTTTGTTTCTTGCATCTTTCTTCAGTTTCTACATGCTAAATGTTGCTCCCCTAAATCTGGCAAAAGAAGAAAATGTTGTTGGAAATATTGAAAATGATGCAGTTATTCTGTTTATTAGTGCAGCTAGGATGTTGGTTCTAGTAATTTTAGTGTTAGTGTTGTGTTTAAGGATTTTATTCCCATGTTTACTCATTGAAGTTGTACATAGACATTACATGGACATGGAGGTTACATGAAAAGATGAAAAGCTATTGTTTCCTCTTTATCTAGCACTCAAGCATTGATCACATGACTCTCACAAACCTTGCATCGTGTTTGTTCTAAACAGTCTTCATTTTCTCCGCATGTAAAATGTGTTCTTTACACAACACCAAGCTTTATCACAGATCTGGTCACCGCTCTTTTCTGTTGGTCAGTGCTTTTAGCCTTTGTTGTATCAACAGTGAGGTGAACAAGGTTGATAACTTCAAGTCCCTTAACCTTTAGACATCCCTACAGCAACATACACAGTGTGTTTTACAGGATCCACCCAGCCTTGATTTCCGAAGACTAAATGTTTAATATATTTCATATACTTTCCCATAAATCAGGTGTTTCTTCAAACAAGGTGACACGAGTCTTAAAACCAATGGACCTTAACTTGCCCTATTTCTCAGAAGGGATCTTATCTGAAGGTGCACATTGAAACCACTCCATACATGAAGTGTTATAAAACATTATCATGGTAAATTCCACCATTATTTTTTGTTTTATGCAGAACTAAAGTAGAACATAATCCTACGTCTATTATTCCAGACTGGTATTCTCCTTCATTGATGAATTGCGGGTTGATTTATTTTTTATATTGTTTAGCATTTTTCTTGTTGCGCCCTGTTACACCAATGGTATACGTGTGATTTACCATTCTCAAGGATACAGCAGCCGTTGATGGGAATTGAGCCTTCAACATACTAGCTACAAAGCCAATGTGGTAATAAATATTTCAACTACAGCCAAAGGACTTCATTGTGCGGGCTCTCGGCCGGCTGCCTATACATCGTTCTTTATGTACTGTATATGAACGGACTTTGTCACTCTGAAAGGCATTCAGCCACAAACCAGATTGCTGCTCCCCGTGCATCCTTTCTCCTGCCTTTTGTCTCTAACCCTGCAAGGACATTTTTGATCTCCTCTTCACACTTTTTCTCTCCATCTCTCTTTTTTTCTTCTGGTCCAGGATGAGAGTTCAGTGAGCAGTGAGGATTTTGATATGAGCGACCCCACATGGATATCAGCTGATCAGAGCCCCAGCCACGGAGAGCGAATGCACAGCACGCCGAACGCACACAAGGAGGAGGACGGTAAGCAGGCCCGGTTCTCCCCCGAGAGAGCGAGAGAGAGCGAGAGAGAGCGAGTGTGTTAGTTACTTAGTTAGTAAGGAAGGGCAAGGGAGAGCCAGTCGTTATCTCATCCATGCCTGCGTTGGAATTTTTAAAAGGCCGATGAATTATGCACGTTGATACACTCAGCAGGCAGGCGGTGTCCACTGCAAATCAAGCTCTCCTGTATTGACTTGTTTTAGCTCTCCATGTGGTGCCTAGAATTGTGCTTTTTGCTGGGTCACGGGGGTATTACCTGGCTTTTAGCCATGTTTGCTGGAACTATCCGTATGCGTTTGCAAAGGTTTTCTTTAGGGTTGCTCCAATTAATTGAGATTAAGAGATTCGTTGAATGATTATTCAGTTAATGATTAAAAAATTATGAATTCATTAAAAAAATGAATTTTGCGCTGTGCGAAACATGCAAATTTAATTTTAATTAAGTTTAATTAATGTGCAATTTAATACTTCAAAATATATCCATTTGACTGGAGATTTCTTTTTTTTAAATGTTCTTAAGTCAACCCATGAAAAATGTAACTAACTGCAGAAAGGACAACTGTTGAACTATTGTTGGCAAAAATAAGAAATAGCAGACTTTATTTACAGAATTTAGCAATTTGTAGAGCTGTCATGTGCCCATTAAGAGGTAAGAGCTTGTACTGGGAGAGAGCTGTTTGCTTTTACCACAAAGTACGTTACATTTTTAGCATCTCAACATAGAAATTGGCTTTGTGTTCTTCAATTTTTAAAACGAACAAGAGCACTAATTTTCTTCCCAAAGAGAGAAATAATTTCTGGTTCACCGTTTAGCTTCCTAAGTAAATGCACCAGCTCCCTGGGAATACAAAACAGGCATGCCTGAGAAATAAGCAAATAATTCAAAAACAAGAGGAGGGGAACACTCATTAATGATGTTATTTCTTTCCTTTGGCCCTCAGAATGACGTCGATTTGCATCATATAGCCTCAGTTTGTTTCATCGGTACCCCCTTGGATGGGAAATGTGTAATGCATTCTTTGTCAGACTGAGATAATGAGGGCAGGTCAGCCATTGGGGTAACATCCTGGGGATTTGTCTGCCTGGATCATCTAGGCCAGGGAAACCCTGCTGTATTACAACAGTGCATATAAACGAAGTGACTCAACGAGAAAACAAATATATCAAATTGGGTCCTTTGTTCCATTCGCCAGAAATTCCCCTGACTATTCCGAAGATAATCGCCTTGATTCATTGGCCCAGAGACTATACGCATGGCCAATGCACCACTGCCAGTCTTGGCAGGTGTTGAACTGATTTTTGGGCGCTGCTTGTTTGGAGTCAAAGTAGGATTTATTTAGCTGGCCGCATTACTTCTTAATGATTTCAAAATGAGTGTGATGAACATAACAGCCAGGCTTTTCTTGGCAAATTAGCAATACTATATAAAATTATTCGTAGGCTGTTTATTTAGCCATACTAGCTGTAGAGGGCTAATATGTAATAAAAAAAGGGTTCCCAAAAATACTGTACATATCAAGACTATAGGCTCAAATGCTATTAGTCAAAAACTATTTCTTATCCTTATTCTTATTTAATCACAGATTAAGAAAAATACTTTTTTATATATTTTATTTTATTTTTTTATTTATATAGCTATAATATTGCAAATACTTTTTAAGTCCATGTATTTGAGCTAACTATGGAAATACGATATATGTGGATCAGTTTAAATACAAAAACGGATGCAGACCCGTATGCTTTTGAGATAATTTATCTGAATTATTGCAACCATGTTATTTAAACACTACTGATGAGTCAAAATGGCAAATGCAACAGTAGGTCAAAACATGTCAACAACACTTATCTTATCAATGTCGTTTTCATTTTTTAGATAGGAAATAAACTAAATAGCAGGCAAAACGGCAGTTTTTGAGCAATTTTCTGGCATTCAAAAAAAAAAATCAAAATGACAGAATTTAATTTCTGTCACATATATGCCTCTCTCTGGTGTTACCCCTATAGCAACAGTAAGGAAATAGGGATGTTTTTTGGGCTTGCTCAATGACAGCATTGTATTATGTATGCCTATTTGATTTGTTGGTCCCAGGATTTGAAAGTTTGGTGCCTTCCCAAACCGCCTGGCCTAGTCTCTATCTTGTATTGAACCGGGAAGTGTCCCAGAGTCGTTTATCAACCTTGAGAATACTGACTTTTAGTTTTTGGCTGTGTTTGTTAAGCACAACAGGGATCTCCTCACCAGGGGAAAGAGTGGCTGTGATTACAGTGAGCAGTCCCGATCTCCACGTGAGCTGTACTCCCCTGTTCCGCAGCCGCGGTGTCCTGTGTCGGGGATCGGTGTGGAGCCATCGTGGGGGTTTGCCTGAGTGCCACAGCCAGGCGCACGGCAGGCCGATGATCGCGCCACACTCTAGTTCCCGCCATTCTTCTATTCCCCGCGGAAAGTGGATGGCGATGGATAGTGAGAATGGACTAGCTGCGACAACCCGATTTTCTAGTGATCTGAACGGAATGACAAAAGTCTGCTTTAGTTAGAGGGGTTCCCCTACACGCTGTGGGGGGGGGGGGGGGCTAAAACCCACAGGCACAGAGAAATAGCCTGATATGCTTGAAGTAATCGAAAGTTTAAACATGATTCATATGTTTTGCGAAATAGGTGATTGAGGTAATTTGTGTTCCCCAATAATCTAATGAGAATGGTTTACATGGATCATTTAATAGTCAGCTCTGATGTGGGTTGTAGACCCCCTGTGACCTGAGGAAGAAGCACTGACACAGGCTGTTGCCATGACAAGAAACATACAGTAACTAAGTCCATGTGTTTTCCCATGAAGTGGACTCTAATCACTAATAAAACGAATGTGTTGGTGTTCCATGCATTGCGCATGCTTTGTATGAAGTCAATTGAGTAACAAAATACAAAACTGAAATTCGCATTGACACTTCACTTATCTAATTTCAATTGCATCTGCTTTTGCTTGTATAATTAAACAAACGGCTAAACAGCAGTGTACTTGTGTTTCTCCGTAATAGATAACAATTGGAGACCATTTATCTTGCTAAAATTTCACTAATGTCAGTTGCGTAGTTCTTGGGGAGATTGATCTACTTTTAAATGTAGTCCTCAAATGGCAGCAGTAATTGTGACAGCTATTTTCTCCTCTCTCTCTCTCTCTCACGAAATGAGCTCATGGGCTGCATTTTTCGAGGAAGTAACAAAGAAACAAGGGGAGAGCTAGTCCATTAATGGAAATGCCATCCAGCTTGTTGATCACAGGGCCCTGAAAGCAAACAACTCATTTGCTTTTTCATTCTAATGCATTTTTAGTTGAGAAGGAAGTGTCAGGGTTGGATGGCAGATTGGAAGAAAAGCTTTTCAGAAAAGGGGATGAAAAGTTCTATTTTTTTGTACGTTTTATTGGCAGAACCATTCATTTTTTTGTTTTTGTTTTAGATTTAGTTTTGTGTGCTTCACCTTATATGTTCATGGATAAAAAAAAAGTTAAGGTGGGACTTCAATCGGCAACCTTTCAGTTACAAGCCGGTTACTGCAGTACATATATCCAGCTGTAAACGTGGATTAATTTAGAACTTGTAAGCTGTGTTAGTCACTTTGGATAAAAGTTTCAATTTTTAACTAATCTCCAAACTTGTTGGAAGTGAACTGGCCTGCAATGGAACCATATAAGCTAAAAAATGTTTTAAAACTATTTTAGTTATATATTAAATTGCACAATGTTCACAGTTTGAGGTTTTCCAGTTTATTGAATGTTCTAGGATACGGCTGCTATTTTATACGATAAATTATCGGCAAAGTACATTTTTCCTAATTATTATGGTATGATAATAATTGTGGCACTGCTAGTGCATTTATGATTTAATTAAGCTTGTTTCCATTCAGTCCAGTACTGCAAACACAAGGAAATCAGGAGTTCATATTGAATCGAGACCAGAGGTTGTTCTTGGCTATGACTCACACAACACCTTCAGCGATACCTTGTCTGTGTGCTGGCAGAGAACTGAAGGGATTTTTTTGGCCCTTTGCTGGGCTATAGGGAAAGACAGCTCAGCTCAGTGTGTCTCAGATACAGGAGCACTCTGACCTTGCTCAGCCTAAGGATATCAGTCAAGCCAAACTATTGGATATTGAGATCCGTTAACTTATTGCTGTTGGAGCCTCACACGAGTTTATTATGCCCGGAAACCTGAATAATGAACAACGGAAGCTGGTTCTGGAACATTATTGGAAATCAGAAAATATTGAGATGTTAAGGGAGGGTGGGGACTGGAACATTCTTTATGTGAACAATCCTTTAGGGTAACCCTGTGCGGCCACACATGTGTATGTGTGCATTTAAAACCAAAGCTTCTATTGAATTACTTTAAACCGAAAGGTCCTAAGAATCTATCATAGAGTTACTAACCAAGCTTTCAGAAGGTAAGAACACTAAACCAATGAGTTCAAACCAGAGTAACAATCAGCTGGTCGTATTATTTAATGGAACAACTAGGCCCTGTACATTTCTGCGGTCATTGAATTTTCTCAACTTTTTTTTTTTTTTTTTTTTTTTTTTACCAAGCCAGTGGTTCCTGTCCAACAGAACCATTCAAAGATAAATGGGAGGGAACAGAGACATATTAGAAAACGCACACTGGGCTCCTTTGACATGTCTGGGGGTGATATTAGTCACTGCAGGATTACAGTTCTTTGAGATAGGGGACGGGAGAGAAAAAAATCATCTTGATAATCGTGTGATAACCTAATGGAAATACTATTAAAAATTCAGTGCCATTAACATATGACATTTCACAGTGTGTGTTCTATTTGATTATGAATGTATTTGCTAAGTTAATTTCAGAGGCCAGGAGCCTGCGCTTCTGGTAGAGATAGTGAAGATAAAATCTAAAGGCCTCCTCAGACAGCCGTAGGAGAGTAGAGGGCTGCGCTATTGTGTTGCCCTTCCTCCACAGACTGCAGGGAGAGAGGGGCAGCTAGCCCCACACAGTGTGTGTGTGTGTGTGTTGGGTGGGGAGCGTTGATCACCAATCTGCTTATTGTGCCCTCATTTGTGGCAGTTAGAGATGCTTTCCACTGAGACTGGGCAAGGAGCTTGTTAATAATTAACTTCATCCCCCTGCGTGCTTCATAAAAATAATAGGAAGGCTGAATTAATTATTACAAGTGAAAGTTCAGTTGCGAGGGAGATAGGTAACTGTTAAATTCGTCTGCAGAAATAAGCACCAGCTGAGATTTAATGTTTGTTGACGTGTTTATTATAAGAGTAAATTCCTGCAAAATTGCAATTAGGTTGTTGATTCTTGGTCAGGCTATCCTAAAGAGCCTCAAATGGATACCAGTACCAGCCTCTATCATGCCCAGAAATCAATGTTTGAAATGTCTGTCCTATCAAAGAAGTGCCTGACAGTTCTCAGTCATTTTGAAGCCAGGAGAAAGGGGTGGGGCTTTTTCAATGACCTTTCAATGACCTGGAGTAAAGGTTGTTTCATAAACCTCCAAAACAGCCTGAAACTTGTACCAGTGGGTATCAACTTTACTCCTCTTTGTGTTGTATAGGGTAGGAATCCATCTCCTGATGTGACTCTTCTGATAAGATAAGGAATTGTAAAAAGGGGCATGTCCGTTTCAAATTTTTAAAGGTGGTTCTTTAAGACAGGATCTAATTAAGCATTGAAGGAAAACATTTCTAGTGGACATTATCATGAAAATTGAGGGAATGGACCATTCGGTTATTTTATAATTTTGTACGTTCAAAAAAAAAATTTGAATCACAAATGAGTTTTTGTTATTTCAGCCAATTTTGAATCTCCAGCTGAAATATTAATATTGCATATTAAGTTGAAATAGCAGAAGTCCATTATGTTATCGTTGTTTGCATGTAGTTCACAGCTACGCCCTTTTAAATGCTACGTATGTGGCAAGAATGGGATGGCCACTAGAGAAAGACGACAGGATGGAGTCCTTTTAGGGAGTAGTTTACGTGCAGATTAGATGGCACAGATGTAGTTCAAGGACTGATGAGAAAGATAAATCAGATGGCCAGAGGATCCAGCTGTCGTGCCTGACAGTGCTGTAGACGAGGTTGAGCGTTCCTCACTGGCCAGTCCGTGGTCGGATAATCACCCTGACCTGATCCCTCTCCCGCTCCTGTAAAAATGGGTAAGACTGTTTTGTACAAAACCCCATGGTAGCTCAAGTGCTAGTTCCCCAGCCTATGAGACCCATGATTCAGCTCAACGGCCGCTAACCAAAAAGTTATTCAGTGCATTTTGAATGCATGCATAGCTTCCAACAAACCAAATATTCACATCAAACATTTACGACTTTGCTGTTTTCTTTCTACTAGCATTCAGACGGCTCTCTTTGTTTCTTCATGCTCCTGTCACCCTTAATAAGAGCTCAGTACAGCCAAAGCTTCTCCCCTCCCCCGACCCCTCTGCCAGCAGGCCCGCCCGATCCCTTTCCCTGCCCCACTCCAGTGAGGAGATTGGGCTTCGCTGGTTGGAAATTAGATCAGATAAAGCTTCCTGCTGGCCCTTAGATGTGGGTCCTACTGCCTGATAGCAGGAATGATTGTGCTGATGTGCAGCTCCAGGTTGTCCTCGGGACGCCGCATGACCCCAAACATGTGACCAGATATGTTGATCAGGACCAGGGATGCCTCCTCACTGGTGACGGTCCTTCAGTAGCCTCTGTCACTCTGTCAGCTGTGGTTTCACTGTGGTTCACCCATTTTAATCATCTGAAAATTAATTTTAAATGTTTCTACAAAGTGTGCCATGAGCATTTTTTTTATGTAGCAGGCCCAGCCTTTGTTGAACAAGGGACTGTCAGTTCACCTCTGATGTTCCTGGTGTGTAATTCTGAAAAAAAGATACGCAGTAAGATCATAGAGTCGGTGTATCTGTAGTTCAACATATAATACCATATACTCATTTTTTTCTGACGCTCACAGTAACAGTTTATTATGACTTTATTCCACGTTTAATAGGTCCACTCCGTTCTGGCATTCTCTCCCTACCTTTTTCAGACCACCCCTGCCTGGGAAATTTTTGAAGCTTATATCCACTCAGCTTATCACCCTGTGGAGTCCAGGGTTTAACCTGAAAAACCTTATTCGTTTGCAGGCTCAGGTTATCATCAGGTTCTTCTGTTATAAAAAGGAAAAAATGAAATTTTCCTTGCTGCCTTTTATAATCAATGAGAATAAAATAAGTTTATAAGTACCTTTTCAGGCTGGATTTGAAATTGTCCAATGTTGCAGTCCCTGATACCTTTCTAGATGTTCCAGAGTTAAGGAGCATCACAACAGATGGCCCTATCACCCCAAGATATGACCTTTGTTATGAGTTGGTTCATGGACAAACTGTGTGAGGCCTATGTGTGAATGTGTCTGCTTGTGCACTATGTGTGATTGTGTCTGTGTGTGTGTCTGCTAGTGCACTTTGTGTGATTTTGTCTGTGTGTGTCTGCTTGTTCACTATGTGTGATTGTGTGCGTGTGTGTGTGGCAGAGTTTGGCGAAAAGGAGTTCTTGGTCTGTTGAGGAGCACAGATAAGGGGTGCCAGCAGTACCCTTGACCCAGGGTGTAGACAAGCAGCGAGGCAGAGCGGCACGGGAGGTTTTATCATTCCAGGAGGATACTAGCTTCCGGCTTTCACATTTACAATATGGCTGAGTGACAGGGCCCTGCCTTCATCTTGTGTAAGAGAGAGCATTAAAAATGAGACTGAACGAAGGTCAACAACACACACTCCACACCCACACCAATAGTCCTCTAGTGTGTTCTTATTGTCACCACCTTTGAAAAGACATGCATGCTAAAAATACATATGAATTGTTAATGCTGTGTTTCTGATCAATCAATCTGCCTCTGGGTTGTATTTCCTGAACACAAAAGAGGCTTTCGTTTTTCAGAAGGAAATGTAATACCTTGCTGCCTATGGGGTTTTTTTATTTTATTTTTTTATAGTTCACAATAAAATGTTTATAACCCCTGATACACGGAGGAGGTCACCCGGCTATAAAGGTACCATCATTCAGGTCATGTTAATGACCCACAGAGACCCACAATTATGGGCCTGTATTTACCTAGTGTTATGTGGTCGTCTTTCTGCTCAAAGGTGAAAAATTGGGGGGGGGGGGGGTATTATGCCATTGCGAACTTCTATTATTTTTTAATCCACGTTTTCCCTCATTTACTTACACACAAATAATACCGCTTTTGGAGGAGAAACGTCTTTGTGGTAGGAATGATCAGGGCTTTTTGTTTGATGCATATGAGAGGGATGATTTTTTTTCACTACCACATACAGAACTGCAACCCCCCCCCTTCCCCTTCCCCCAACCCCTTGTAATCCATTAAAATACAAACCCCATCAGCCATTAACTAGGAAGTGGGTTCTTTGTTCAGCCCTCAGCCAAGATAATAGGCTGTTTGTTAATTCTCTTGCTTCAGTATTGATAACTAGCAGCATCCTCTCTCATCCTGAGTCCGGCAGTGACCCTGTCCCAGTTTAGAAGTCAACAATAAGCCAACATGCGCTCAGAATGAACTATAAGGACAGAGGTCTTTTCTGCCTTGATTTCACCCCAGGGATCCACAATAGCAGGGGTCCACGCTACCCTCTTTTTCATAAGGATTCTGTTAAATGACGGTTTTTCTTGCTTGTACAATTTTTAATACAGCACTGTAATAAAATGCATATTATCATGGTCTAATTTAATGTATTGTTTTATAGAATGCAATAATGCATTTTATCCAAAAGGTAGTTCTGATCATAGTATTAGTATGTCGTATGTAACGGTCCAGTTACTGGTACTGGTTACTGGCAGCCTCTAAGCTATGAAGTGAAAAACTCTCCCAAGAAATGTCAAAGAAACCCAAGGAAAGGGTTTCTCCGGCAGAAGACAGATTGTTAGAAGAGGGAATCTTGCCCGGTACTGCTATAGTGTTGTTGAAATAAACTTCTTTAAGTTGACGGAGCAGTCTCCATCATGTATTTCCACACTATGCTACTTTTTGGGTGACTTCCTAGATAGTGCTCTGTTTTAGAATGTTATTCTCGCTGGCATGTTTGCACGCGGGTGCTGCATAATCCCTGTCACCAGTGTGACTGCCCGCCACTGTCAAATCCGTATTCCACTTCATGCTGTAACCATGGAAATCCATGAAAAAGATTTCAGTCTTGCCCCGACCGCCGAGTTCTTCCATGGGCATCTCCGTACAGTCTGTGTGTTCAGTCATTGAGGCCTTTTTTGACTGTGAGGATACTAGGCCCCTTTTGTCTGCTTTGTGTTCCAGTTTGTTCACCCATCGCAGTGCAGCTTCCTGCCACACATTCCCATTTGAACGGGGCAGCTAAGAATCAGACCTTTGCTCTCCCACTCCCCGCATTTCTTCTTTGTCTGATTGTGACAGGCGCGGCGTGTCTACATACGCAGGGCCGACATTATGCACCGTGCGGCCCAAGGTTATGTGTGGGAGACGCACGCGGCAGGCAGGCGGCACTGAATTGTCCCGGCTCTCTCCGCAGTCTGGCCCTTTGTGTGGCGACAGTGTGGGCGTGGGAGAGGGAGGGAGAGGGAGAGGGAGAGGGAGAACAGGAAGGAGGGGCTCGCCGAGACATCTTCCACAGCATTGTCTTCTACACTCCCAGCAGCCTGCTGCGTGCCGTATCCCAGTGCGAGGTCGACTTCATCAGCCGAGAGATGACAACGTGAGCTGCCAACATCAGGGGGAAACGTTTTGAGGTTTCCACAGAAAGTGACAGTGTGAGGGAGGCAGCGCGAGAGGTGTGCGGGCTAAACAAGGCTTGAGTGAGATTTACAGACAGGGTGTGTGTGTACATTATGAAAGAGTGTCAATAGCTGGCTTCAGATCTACTGTAAGTTACCTATTGACTTAGTGGGTATTTTTCTGGACTCGTCCTTATGCAAAATAAATCTGAATCTGGTATTGGCTGGCTCTGCGTTTGTATCTACATTATTATCTAAATACAAATAGCGTGACACAAGAATTCTGTGCATTAATGCTCGAGTTTGTGGGATTGCCTGTATGTGTGTACTGTTTAGTAGCATCTATTTAGTACTTCTTTGTGCTGCGTATCCTGAGATGAAAGGAGGGAAATGCATAATGGGATAATCAAATTATGTAAACCCCAGTTGATTGAGAGCATGACTGGCTCGTTTGGGCTGCAGGGTTTTTTCTTTCACATCAGTTGACTTACGAATTGGCTGATTGTGTGTTCGTCAATGGGGGAGGGACTATTTGGATGTCACACGCTAACCATGTGGGTCAAGGGTAGGCCCAAGTATCAACTGAAAGCACAGGGAAGTGGATGGAGTGAGTCTCTCAGTGTGTGTTTGTATGAGCCTGTGAAGAACGTCCGCGATGGAGAAGCACAGCCAGTGCGCTAATAGTTTGTTTTATGTGAAACAAACACATGTAAAGGGTTTAAATTGGTAAGCTAAGTTTTGATTTGATTTACGAACCCAAATTCTCGAAATGCATCTTCTGTACGTCTCATGATGTGACTGGTGTTTCCCATAGGAGTCTTTCCCTAACAAGCTCTCTTTTTAAAGATCCGTGCAAGTGTTCCAATAAGAGGTGCTCTTGTGGGTAAACATGGAAATTCAGGAAAAGGACATGCCTTGCCTAGTGGGAAGCTGGTGATGGGAACCAGTCCCAGCTTACCTGAAGGATTCTCATGACGTTGCAGTCACCGTCATGCTCTAAGTACATCTTGTGTCATCTGAGGTACATCATGGGGCAAATTGGTCCAGAAACGGTTAGCCTTTGTCATTAAACAGCATCCAAAATATGAGACTGTGAGGAGCACTGAGAGTGGAGCTCAATAAAGAGGATTAGTGCTAAATCAGACGCAGTATGCAATAGGCAGGACGTAATGAGCCAGAGAGGCTGAATATTAAACATGATGAAATCCTAATGACATTCCTCGGAGAAGAGCAGACGCAAAATGTCACTGACCTAGATTGAGATCACCTTCCCCCTGAATCTTTTATGAGGAACTAAAATTTGGAGGAAATTCAATTTACTGTTGTCAGGAGCTGAATGGAGGATGGAGGTATGGCTGTGTTTGGTTCACAGGAAAAAAACAGCGAAAAGGGCAGCGCATGTGAAGTTGGTGGATGGGGATTGAGGGAATTTTGTGCGACTAGCTGGTTTCAATGCAAATTCTCTTTTTTGTGCTATTTTAGTGGTAAGTGGTAAAGAGAGAACTATGGAATGTTTTACTCAGCCGAAAATCAACCATCCTGAATGCTGTACCTGTGTATAGGTAAACGTTTACTGTGTTTACGTGCCAACATTGGAGAAACCAGTTTTTGGGAGCTTAAAGGTGTGGAGAGAATGACGTGGTGACATGTTTTTGGCCCACGAGGCAGTGTGCACAGAAACGTACATAAACGTACTACTCTGACTGGATTATCAGTGGATACCGTGAAATCTGAAATATTTAAAGAGCACTAAAAAGGGATAATCGCTACAGAATCCCCAGTATTATCCTGAATTTGTTGGCTCCTTTAACAGGGAGCTTGGGATTGACTTGTGCGTTATTTTTTTGCCGAATGCGTCTTCCGACTATCGTTATTATTTAATGAGTATTTACTGGAGCACCATCCAGGTTGGGAAAGTGTAGTTGTGAACAGTGGCACATACAGCTGAGCCACGCTGCGCGGGGAGTTGGAGGGCATCAGCGATGATCCTCGGCAGGCCAGGGTTGTGGGTAATTGGCCTAAAGAGATGGGGAGCTGAGTCGAAGTTAGTCTCAGAGGGGATCCTCTTGAGCGACGGCACATAAATCGACCAGACACATAGGTCAGCAGGCAAGTGTTTTGGCAGAAGCATCACACACAGTTCCTTCTTTAAGGATGACCTGAGAGGAAAAAGGAGCTTACCTTGTGTCTATTTATACAGTCCCTTTGCCGGATCAGCCCAGGCCAGAATTGGAAAAAACCAAAAACATCCAGTTTGAGGTAATTGCCTCTTGTTGCCTATTTGAAACAATTATAAAAGGTTGCATTCGGTTTGGAATATTACTGAGAAAAGGGAGATTATAGAGAATAGGTGTAAAAGATCTCTAGTCTCTGGCGTCACTGTGACCACCTGGACCTCCATCAGGATGACAACTAGGCTTCTTCCAGTAAAAATAAAAAATAGGCACTGTTCCAGGAAAACGAAGAAGTACTGGACTGGGCAAAGAACTCTTTGTTGGCATTTCAGCTCTGAGATTATATTGTATTCTATTGTATTGTTCAAAAAGGTTTATTTGTCAGGAAGTAGTAAAAATGACCCATTGGTGTAATGGCTTGTCATATTTTATTCGTCCACATTTCGGTTTTGGTGCTAATGATTTACTATAGGTACTCGACCATAAGACGGACAATTTAAGCGAAGGTCTTTATTAAAAAAATCTTCATGTTCCAGAGCAATATTATGAATTCATTAATTCAGGTGATGGATGGTATTCAAGCTCACTGAAAAGCAATTGGCCACAAGCATACTTCAACCTTTATTAATCAAATCTTTTGTCTTATTGCATGAGTAAATGCATCACACACTGGGTACTATTGCTATTTTTCTGATTTATTTGCTTTTTTAAATAACATTTTATTTTCAAATAGCCTACATAATTGCCACGTTTTCAATTGTTTTTGTAGAGCATAACCAAATATAACCGTAAAACCAATAACCTCCAAGGTATTGAAAACAGATTTTTACTAAATTACTTTATTTGCTTGTGCTATAAAGTCCAAAATAGAGTTTATAGTTACAAGTAGGTATATTACTAATATATACTGTATATATAATATAACATTTCATATTTAAAAAAATTTTGAATTGAAAATAAATTTGAATTGATGGAAAAACAGATAATATTTCATATTGATGGTCATACAAATGGTAAAAACTCATGGAAACCTTTTTGTGTCACTGGAAAAAGTATGGTTGATTGTGGCAGGAGGCGACTTTAGAACAGATCTCGGTGACCACACAAATAAACGCTTTGTTAGTGATGACAATAGCAACAGTTTCTGCATCTTACATTAAGTTTTGTCCTTAGATTTTTAGTTAATTTTTTTCCATAATTACTTACACAAACACATTTCAAACAAAGAAATGTGTTCATTTTATTATTGCTCTGTATTTATCTGAAATAAATACCCTGTAAATTATGATTTAGGCTTACATTTAAAAAGATATTGGAAAATAGTATATACCAATGAATCAAGTTTCATATTTGAACTGTAGGAGAATGACCAGACAGACGAGTGGATGTAGCAAGCGCTCAGATTTCTGCTTATTATTCTTTTTTCTTCCTTAGTCATGTAAATTGCTATTTGCGTTGTGGTAGACTTATACTCGGGTATCTATGGAAAGTTGTGAGGCAAACAACTAAAGAACGTTAATATATTCTCCTCCGTAAACATTCTCTCCTGTCTGGAGGACCTGCTGTTGACTGGTTTCATGGGAAAAGGGTTGGAGCAAGGGTTGTTGTCTGTCTAAAATCCAGGACTGGCCCGGGCTGGCTTGGGCTGGCCTGGTCCATGAAATCAAACGGCATGGGATAAGAGGCTTTGGTTGGGTAAAAAGGGCCCAGAGGGCCTCACTCCTAGAGGCAGAAGGGACAGGAGATTAGCATGCTAATTCTTCAGGGCAAGCCATGTTATAGAATCACGCGCTCAGACGCCAGTCATTTGTATCGACTCTCTGTCCACCCAGTAGGGATGCTTTCGCTATATGTACAGGACAACTCCCATGCTAACACCATCAGTATTAGTAACCATTAGTAACAGTGTAGTAAGTGAAGGCAAGTCTGGGGAAAATTTAAAAGAAATCAGCGCTGTTTATCATCCATTAACTTTTTATGAAGTTCTAGAAATTGAGTTAGTACCAGGTTTATGTGTTACTGAATTTACGCTTAACAGGTTAAAATGGAGCACAGTAAATGTTTGGACCACTGTTGGTTTGTGAGTGCGTGTCAACACT
>JAOYSI010044634.1:0-27322 GCA_025775065.1 Hiodon alosoides | reverse complement strand
TTCTGTGAGAAGAAAGTTGCAGGTCGCTGTAATTGTGATCGTGAAAACTGTTTTGCCAAAGACAAAATGAGATAGGAAGTTTACCCATCCGCCGTTTTTAAAGTAACTGCAGTTCACAATTCACATAATGAAAAGCTTCATTGAGACCCAATGGAACTAATTTCGTCATGCTAATTGAGGAAGGGCACAGCCGGCGCAGCTAATGCTGTGTACTCACTAATTTAAATTGTGCTGATCAACCTGCTGCTTTGTAATTTCATAATTAAATTTCCCCTAATGCAGAAATGCAGTACTCTAGCCCGAGGGCATACAGGGCAATGTATTACGAACAGCCTCTGATTAAATATACTTTTGTATGCAAAGGTGAGGGGAGATTTATTGGGACCTTATTTCAAAGTTGTTGCAGAGGTGGCAAGGAGAATGAGAGCCAGGAGAAGATTTATTGTGTCAACATTTTTAAGCTTTACCTACCCGACAGGCAAAATACATTAGAAACAACATTATTTCAGCGGTGAATTTACATTTTAAGAAAACCGATTTGAACTGAAAATGGAATCGTCGTTAAATTGTTAACGTTGATTCGACATTGAATTATAAACGGATGTACAGTGTCTTGCAAAAGTATTCAGACTCCTGACCAATTCTCTCATGTTAATGAATGACAAATAGCACATTGAATTTTTTTTGTTTCATCAGTTATTTTGAAACATTGAAAATTTGTTTAGGTTAGTTGGATGACGCTTGTGGACCGCAATTTTCCAACAGTGCAACAGATTCTCAATGGGGTTGAGTTCAGGACTTAGGGCCACTTCAGGACATTCAACTTTTTGTTCTTGAGCCACTTGAATATTACTTTGGCCTTGTGCTTGGGATCATGGTTCTGCTGAAAAAGCTATTTTCCTCTCAAGCGTCAGCTTTTTAGCAGACTGAAGCAGGTTATCTCCCAGTATTTCACTCCATCCATTCTTCATTCAATTATAACAAGATGCCTAGTCCCTGCTTGTGAGAAGCTTCTCCACTTAATGGTGCTGACACCACCATACTTCATGGTATGTCTTGGGGGATGGACAGCGTTAGATTCTCACCACACAAAGCACTTTGAGTTTTGGCCAAAAAGCTTGGTCTCTCATCTGTGGTCTCATCTGACCACAAAACCTTTCCCCACAACACAGCTGCGCCACAGTCATGCGTCTGGCAAACTCCAGACGTGCTTCCAGATGTTATGTTTTGAATAAAAGCTTTCTTGCCACCGTCCCCACGCCGGCCAGTGTTATGCAGAGCTCTTGATAAGGTTAACTGGTGCACTATTCCCACTCCACTCCAAGCCACTCTTTAGGTCCTTCAAACTCATTGGCTCCTTCAAAGTGACCGTTGGCCTCACTGAGGCTTTTTCGCACAAGTCTCTTTCTTGTTTGAGCGCGGAGTTTTGAGGGACGGCCTGATCTTGGCAGTGCGAAGTAGCTTCTGCTTCCTGATTTTTTATTCAATTGTGCTCGTTGAGATATCCAAACACTTGGATATCATTTTGTACCCCTTTTCCTAATCTATGCATCTGTATTACCTTATCTCTAACTTCTGTAGCATGCTCTTTGGCCTTTATTTTTCCTTCAGATTCACAGCCTGACTAACGATCTTTCAGCAATGGTTCACAGGTGGAGGCCAATTGTAAGGTAATTGTGCCCTCGTTAGGGTAATTTTTTTCATCTGTATAAAATGGGAGCTTCCACATACCAGGGGTTGAATGCAAGTAGCATACTTCCAACACAAAACCAGTGTCAGTTTACAGTCATTGATTTTGAGTTTCAATGTTTTTAATAATATTATCAAAGATTGGTCAGGGGTAACTTTTATTTAGGGGTATTAAGGGTTAGTTTGGGGTATTTTTTGACAATGTCACTGAAAATTCGTGCATGGAAAAGTATGGATTGCAGAAAAACTAAATGACAGTGGTTGAGAGGATATTGCCTGTGTTATCTAGGAGGTTTGTTTATTTTGACTGTCACGAAATCTATTCAACCAGAAAGTAATGCACATTTCGACTTCAGTGAATCGTTGCCAAAACTAGATTGAATAGTAGTTGCATTCTTGCTAATCGACGTTGCAACTTGATGTCAATCAAGAAACTAGGTTGATATATCATCAAGTCCCTGATAGCTAGTTTTATAGTTGCAAAACAAAACATTGTTGCACTGGGTTGTTCCATAGGAGACGCAAAACATCTTAGATTTCTTAGGGCTTATTGTATTTTATTTCAACCGATTTATTTACCATGCCCTGTGTAATGTAAGAACGGTTTACTATGTTTTTTTATTATAATTATTACTAAAGAATTATGAACGTAATCTCCCGCTCGATTGATGAAATGTTCACGCTACAAACTTAATTAAATCCCATAAAACTGTTGTCACTAGCAATGAGTACCCATTCTTTAGAATGACTGTCAAGCTGTAAGTAGCATAATTGTTTTTTAATCAAACGACGACAACGAATAAGCAAATGAGCGAAGTTGGAGTAATGAAACAGAAGGATGTAGACAGTGGTTGTTAAATGTAATTTACAGAAACTCCATCCCTTTATTTTAAATGCTTATGTTAAAATGTATGGTTCTGTTTTAATAATGGAAAGTACCTCATAATGGACTCTTTACTCATCCAGTTTAATAGCACAAAATGGCAATTTCAAGAGGTGCTCTTTGTTAGTAGTGAAATTACTTGTGTTTATGTAGCCTGTGTGGATTGACCGGGGCTCAAACCTGGAGCGTCAATGGCTGAAATCGTGGTCTACAGCAGGTTCAGGCTCAATTAGTCCCCCCTCGCATTTTCTTTTCAATATACCAGATGTAGTGCCAATCCGCCAATATGCAAAGCAGATATATTTCAGTCAAGCATTGTGTGCCTAGTACATGAACATGACTCCCACTTTGTGATGAAACTGTAGAAAGCAAAATGTTGAGGGTGATATCTGCCAATAGGCTCAGAAAAAATAAACAAATTATGTATTTCCAGTTACATTGTTTAGGTGTCTTGTTTAGCAGGTGCCATCAAACGCGTCGGTCTTCCATTGAACCCAATTAGTTTTGATGATACAATTTAAGTTAAATACCTCGTGTGTGGTCATTAAATCAGTTCAAAATTCAAATCAAAATTAGGAACCTAATTCATACAGACTACTCAGGTCAGACCAACAACAACATCACCACGCTTCATTCAACAAGTGGAACACGGTACTGTGCTGAACTTCCTTAATAGTGCCCAATAAGGGTTTAACTAATTCATGTTTATTCAACGATGGCCATTTTCCATTGCGATACTAAACTTGTAAATATTTAAACTTTAATTGTAAAAGGGGGATGTGAACACATTTGTCTGAAACGCAGTAAATTCACCATTTGAAAATTAAATTGGTTAATCCAACTAATTTATCCAACTCGAGAGGTTCAAAACTATCTTTTTTATTAACGTGTTTTCTAAAGTAAAACGCAATACTTACACAACCTACACATTAATAAATGTCAGTATACGCGGGGTGAGGCTGTCTTTCCTCGCTGTAAAAGCTACATAACTACATCAGGGTTTCTTGGTGATCATGTGTTTTGCAGAGATCATGACAAAAATAAAGAAAAATCGCTCTCGGGGGGGTTTCGGCTCACCACTTCCATTAGATTGTATTGAATTTTATTAAATCTTCTCCGCAGCTGTCACTTCATCGCGGTCGCCGTCAGAAGATTATTATTTATTTTCATGTCAAATTGGCATTTCCAGAAATCCCACAGCGATCAAACGTTCTGCAGCGCGTACAATGTAAAAAATGACTGCTAATGGTTGCACTCCCTGGTGAAAGTTGTAACAATGAGTGAATTTCTCACAACGACGTGCTAAGTCCTCGTTTGGCAGACATCTAAACTTGCACATAGAGGTCAGAGGAGTGGAGGCGGCGTGCGAACTCAATAGTACCATTCCATCAAATTTTAACCTTTCTCGATGTCGTCGGCTGAACGTCGCCACACGTAAAAATCACGCATCACTAGCAATTCTGGTGGGCAACAATCATTTATATCATCTCATGGCTGCATCTGTTTGTTTTTTTGTTTGTTTTTTCTTGTTGTTTTCCTCATTTGGAAACTTAAGGATTCATAATCATAAGGATTATGGTATCGCCTAACGATAATCTCAATTACGTATGCCGATAAGAAATGTTTGACAGGATACATGCGATTTAAACAAGTCTAATCAATCCATCACGGTGAACGCTGGATGGCTTCTAGGGGATGAGACAGCCGTCGGTACGACGATCGGTCTCACGCCGCTCGAGTTTACTTGTCGCGGTAGTCACAGCTCACATACACATTGAAGTGACACCAACATAAAATTGAGCCAGGCCTCCAGGCTGAGTTCAATGTGAAGACTAAATATATCCCAGGGCCAACACCCAACCTAATATAAAAGCAGTGGCTTTTTTTTACTTGCTTTACATGCATCAATAGCATTTATAATACCACGAAATCAAACTAATAATGGTTTTCATTTAATTAAAGCCAGCACAGTACTATATTTATTTATATACAACATTTATTCGATAAAGATATTTAATTGTATAGCAATATTAACTTTGATTGATGAAACGATAATTGATAAAAACGGATTAAATCCTACACAGCAGACCACCGAAATTAGAAGTGGATAAAAACAACTGGTGAAAGCGTTATTTAAACAGAAAAAAACTTGTGTCGACCGCCCGCATCGATTTGAAAGGAGCAAGCTCTAATGAATTTCTCCCACAAAACAGCAAGTCTGCCATCTAGTGAGGGCGCGCTAAAAGGAAACAAACGTAAATTAGAGATCATTATGTGTCATTGTGTGGTAGTGAATACAGGAATTTTAGTTGTGAACTATTCATATGAAAAATGGTACCCTTTGAGTTTTTCTATATTAAATTTTATTTCAAACTGCAACATCTCCAGGTCGAGCCTTTCTTAGCACTATTAGCTGTTTAAAACAAGTCAACTGATAGCCTGTCTTTAGTCACCAATGTAAGAATATCACAAAACACCAAAATATTACAGACATATTAAAGTACATTACAGTATGCAAAGTCATGTTGGGAAATGACATTGACAAAGGCTAGCGATCATAGAGCAATGTAGTCAAACGTGGACACTTTTTCCACAACATACAACAAATATTTTTCTTGTGCCCAGAACACAAGACCGGGAATGCTGCTTGCTTTATCTAGGAAGTTAAATGGAGCACAGATTGCAAAACTGGATCAGGTGGATCTTAGAAACTTCCTGGTTAAATGGCAGCTGAAATCTGGCTTTGTAACATACAGAACCTGACGTTCCTTCTGCATTCAGAGATATCAAATATCTACATTATTTTTAGCATCTTTTTCAAAAGTGCATTATACGCATAAATAAAGGAACAAATTCCAATGCAGCATTGTTGTTTTCCAATTGTTATGAAATTTCAAGAATTTAAAAAAAAACATAAAAACTTAAATCTGTTTTAATACTTGCATATGCAGTACCTGGGTTATGTTATCTGGGATTTACAGCATGGTTTTAACATCTACCTCTGAACAGAGTGCATATTCAACTATGGCAACTGGGTCACAATTCAAAAGATGATATATTTGCAAAAAATATTTTTTTAAAAACCCTTAATAAAATAAAAACAGGTAAAAATGGTGTAAACATGGATCACAAGCAGGTAATTCAGTACAACCTACATTACAGAATCATTAATAACCCTTTGGCTTCAGTTAGAAAAAGGCATGCCATGCCTTGTACTTAGCTTTTTATATATTTATAAAACAGGGGGGGACAACCCATCTCACACATTTCCTTGTGCTATAATGCTTTTCTCCATTCCACAAGCAGTTCAGGCAATGACATCAGTCATTAGTTAGTTAGTAATCGCGGTTTTTCCCGTTAGCATACGATAGTCAGAATGCAGAAAGAGACGGGTCCATATTACAGCTTAAATACTGAAATAAATAGAATCCGCAAGACAGGATTAATGAGACGAATGAACACAAATTGCTACACAGACCCTAGACATTCCGAACGAGAGGAACAACACAGTGACAGTGACCACAAGGTTTTTGTTTTGTAACAAAAGAAAGGCCCCGTTCTGATACTCGCCACAGGCTATCAACCCGGTACGTTCACAGAAGCCGACAATAATAGAATAGGTTTGGCAATATCATCGTCAAATGTAACCATGTAGGAGAAACAACCAGAGTGAGATTACATGACAAAATCAGTGGCGTTTGAAAAAAGTCACATCTTTTAAACACCTAACGGAGTGCCAGATGGCAGTTTGTTGAGTCCTTTACAATAGCAATAAAAACTGAAGACAAACCGCCGTTTCGGTCAGTAAGGCTGCGCTGTCAAGGACATTTGGCATTGTGATAATGAAGGCATGACTTATATGGGGCTCTCCAACGCTCTTGGCAGCACATTAGAATTAGAGCCTGGCGAGGACGGGTTTCTGCACGGGAACCTTGCCCCCTAAATTTGAGAGGAAAAAGAAAGGTTGAGAAGCCAGTCCCAAGAAAACACAATCATAACCACCAAAAAAAAATTAACAAAAAATGCAATGGTCTCATGTCCGACCTGGCGATAAGCGATCGTCAACTCTAGCAATATACTAAATACAGAATCTTAAAACCAAGGTTCCTGATAAACGCGCTTTCAAATAAAACGGTGGAGAGCGAAACCAGGAAAGACGCATCAGAATGCGTTCTACTGTGTGTAATTTCCAGCTCCCTCTTACCAAGCGTGTCCTCTAATGTCTTCACAGCCATCTTGTTCACTCTGAAAGTGACTTGATTACCTCTGAAACCAAAGCGCGAGAACACAAGTGACTAAAACGGTCCTGACGTGCGGGTAAATGAGCTCCATAACAACAGGATTAACTTTTCTAGGCGGCCATATTTCGTCTCACTCCTGATACTACCATACGCATACAACGTTGTTTCGGGAAGAAATGAACCACTCGGCGAAGAGCTTACACGTTGACTTTCCTCACAGCCTTCATCCTCAGCAAGGCAGCCAGAGCGTTCTTTTGCATGTCTGAAGAAAGCACCTCGTAGTTGGTCAGGCTGCCTGAAATGATACGCAAAACAAAAGTATCTTGCCATGAGAGAACAGTCGACCAATGTTTTTTGGCTGCAGCGCGATCTTTTGACATTTCCTCCGTCGGGACTAACGCGCGGTTCTGAGATAACCACGGGCGAACCTGCCGGACGGTTAAGACACCTGATAAGATTTGCTTTGCAGCAAAGGTGCGGAGTGAAGCGAGGTACTGCTTCTCGGTGAGGTCCTCACTGGTCTCCTCGCAGAGATACCGACAGACCGTCTGCAAAGTTGAGAAAAAGCAGGAGGTGCTTAACCGTGATGGGTCAGAAGCAGATGTTTAAAACAAGTTAAAGAGGCCACCGTTACAGCTGACAGCTGTCGAGTTACTAACTCTGTGAGTAGTCTGCACTGCTGCTTGGACTGCATTCAATAAAAGGAATCTGCATGCAATCTAAGGAATGTTTTACAGGATACACCATGTCGCTGTGTCTGAGTGAATGTACATTACAGGCTAACTAGAGTAGATGAGTATTCCTGGCACACATTCTCCATATGGCAGAGTCTGCGTGTGAGCGTAAGCCAGAAATGCGTGATCACATTCAGGGGGCATAGCAATCAAACAAAAGTTGATCGGATGAATCCGAATGAAACCGAGCACTGAAAGGGATCTGTACCTGGTAACCTTGCAGGAAAGGCTGAAGCATGACTTTGAGGAAGGAGAGGGTAGGCCGGCCTCTCTCTGTCATCACAATGTCCTGCTTCAGTATCTGGACAGCAGCCAGCTTCATCAGCAAGTAGCAGGCGTCGTCAAAATCCTGCGAGTTGAGAACGGTTAACTAGTGTAGTAAACGGGGCAGAAATGACAGGCGAGTGATGTGCTCTGGACAAAGGCTCTTTTGTGCGTGAGGAAGGGTTCATGAATTGGGATGCGAGCTTGAAGCCCCTGGTTAGCACTTTCATCCACACGGCTCTGCGCCAGCTTTTTTGGAAGCCCTTTACAGTAGAAGGCCTTGCAGCAATCGGCGTGCACACACACACACACAATCCGCGATTGAAGAGGGGATGACGGGGGGGACAAGAACAGAAATACCTGAACTGTGCCACCGGGACGGAGGATGAACTCGTTGGAGAACACGTCGCGAAGGAAGCTGAAGCAACCGTAGACCTCATCTAAAAAACGCAGAGCGGCGGCTTACAAAACGGCGGCTAAAAAAACGGCGGAAATGCCCATCCATCTGATCCGCTCACCCTTTCTGGAGGTGGCGGCCGTGTGTATGGCCACAGCCAGCAAGGCCGGGCGCAGGAAGACGTGCAGGATCTGGTTTCTGTAGGAGGCGCAGGAGAGCACGGTCACCGCGCGGTTGAAAAGGTCCTCCTCGGGCCCACCAGGCCCCTTGGGCTCCTCCGTCAGCCGTACGCATCCGCCCACCACACACACCAGGTTGTGATGGAGGGCCAAGCTGGAGGACACCACCTTGCTGGCGGGAGAGTGATCTGGTGTGGGGGAGGGGGGGAGAGAAGGGACATTCAGGGCCAGAACTCACCCACCGTTTGACCAGAAAGGGCCGAGGTGCTGCACGCGGCGGACCCTCCGAGAGCAAGGGTACCATCTGTGGAGCGGTGGAACCCCCTCAAGGCTTCGAGAGGGAGCCGATTATAGCACTCGCTCAGCAGCTCGCGTTCACACGCCACGTCTCATAACATCACAGAAACCGTGGCTCAAACGTCAGCCCCAAGAAGGTGAGCTAGGTGAGCAGAGCACTGAGACCTTCTAAAGCCATCACACAGAGTATGTAACTGACCTCCAAAGCGGAACACCACTTCAGGCTGAGATGAATGATTTGGGGTTTATCATCCATTTAACTAGCGCCTCAGTAGGAACCATAGTTTCCAGGCAAGCAAGAGAAATAAATGAATGGTGCATTCAATAGATGGCTTTACATGATTGAACCGAGATTGAATTTTTTACTAAGTATTTATCATGCAATTGGATAGATGTCACACTTGAGAAATTACCAATGTGGGTTCCTTTGAAAATACACATGGTCTTTCCTTTCTGTCTTTATTCAGTACGACAATCAAATAATAGCCTTCCGCTATATGTTATCCAGTTAAATAGCCGTTCTCCCTGTTTGGTTTGTTTTATATGTCAAGTATAGAGCAGGCCAACATACCAAGTATACCAGACATACCAAATAAACAACAAATACAAAACGACAACGGCAAACTTCTCTCCCTCGCCAGACATCTTACCGGGCCAGTCCAAGAAAGCTCCTAAAGACTGCGCCAGTCTTCTCAGCCACTCGACCTGCTCAGCCAGCACTGTGAAGTCCACGCCGTCCAGGTTCTGCAGCATGACGGTGGCCACCAAGACCCAGTGACTCAGGACCATGTTCTCCTCTTGCAGGCGCACCACCCGGTAGGCCACGTCGTTCACAAAAGCCTGGGTGTCGACGCTGGGCTTCCTCGGGATGTGCCTGGAGAGACCATTCAAGCGGGAGGCAGTCCAATCCCATCAAGTCAACCTTAACCCAGCGCATGAGTCCATCAGAAACCATCCAACAAACGTAAGCAGAGGAATCAACCCAGAAAAGCAAGTCTATAAATGGATTTCCCCTACAGCGTTTTAGGCCTTTGGGGCGTACCTGGGAACAAGATGGTACAGGGATCGGTTGACCCTGCCCTGGGCCATACTGCGGAGGGAGACTGGAGGTCCGAAGTACACGTGTATGCTGCCGTAGTCCTCACTGAGGATATTCCTAGCTTTTAACAGTCCCTGAGAGATAAAAATGTAGGATTAGAAGCAACTCTGTAGATCATATCTCTTTAAAACAAAAGAGACACATAAAAACGTGTCCCAAGCAAAATAACATACAACCTTCGCCTAAACGACAAACTAAATGGGACATGGGTACCTGCCTCATGGGTACACCGCGCTCTTGTGATTTTACAAGGAGCGCAAAAGCTGAAGCCGCACATTGAAAAGCCCCAGCGGGAGGCCGACCGGGCGTACCGAGGTGGACTCCTTGGGCTTGGGTACCCCGAGGAGCTCGCGGGCGTACAGTGACTCCTCCAGGACCCGCTCGTAGCTGATGCTGACGGGCACCAGGCTGATGTCGAACACCTCTCCCTTGAAGAAGGGTTCCATCGCAATGTTTAACAGTCCTGTCCGAGGGAGGAAGGCAACCGCAGTTAGAAATCTTTTTTGTCAACTCTCCCGTTTAAGAACGGCCAATACCACGGGTTTGTTTTGTTTTTTTCCTGCAACATTTTTTGTTTGGTAGTCAAAGCTTGTGTCAGACTTCAGAACACATTATATTCCACACGGCGTAATGGTAGGAGGCGGGAAAGCTACACTGCAAAAAATATAGGTTGCACACAAAAACATTTCAACTGCAGGTCGTCATGTCTGTCAACCTCTACCCACAGAAACCAGTATTTAACCGCTCTCAGAAACAGAAACACCAAGGGCCAAAACCTGGCCAATGCATATAATTATGGGCAGCGGGACCGATCGGCCTTAATTAACCAAAGACACTACGTCCCGGAGTTGGCAGGGATCTAATTTTGGGGCACAGACCAGCAAATACATTGAACAATTCTGAGGCCCAACGTTGCCACGGAAATGAAGGGGGGAAAGAGCTGAAGCAATGTTAAAGAGTCACAGGAGAATCCACAATCCATGTATTTGATGTTATGTTTGCAGAGCAGGCTGAACAGCTCGGCTCTCTGGGTCACAGATCAGAACAGTAGTGTTGCACGTACGGGCTGTAGCATGCCCTTTATTTAGATAATTAGGTCAGCTTAATTCAATAAGCGCAGTACACTAAAGAAAGGGCAGCGGTTTGGACATGGGTAGGAACTGAGGGACCACATAAACCCTTATCTTCTGTTGCGGATGTGTCATCATGCATACTAATTCCCAGTAGCACTGGATACTAATGATGGATGCCCACCTTTCCAATAAGACCAATAAAATGAGTTTTATCCATGCAAGCACATTACAGCTCAGACTTAAGACTTTAACTTTAACTACGATATGTAATGGCTTTCTATGGCATGTCCGTTTAAAGCGCCAAATAGCTACAGTATAAGAACACCATTACCTAACCACCTTGTCTAGCCTACTTACCTAGTTTGGGGGTCAGCGACTTGCATGTGCGGCTTCGTGTACCTTCTAAGAAGAATTCAATTGGGGCATATCCAGTCTAAAACAATAAGGATATCAAACACAACGGATATCAGAATAATATGATAGTAAGGATATCAAACACAACGGATATCAGAATAATATGACAGGTCTGCTAGTTCAGGTCTGGCTGTGCTCCAAGAAGGCTCTGATCACCCCCATGGCTATATGACCTTCCCTTGCATCTCACCACATTTTGCTTCTGTAAGCTGCCATAGTTTATTCATACTGAGGCTACATAATGTCTTACAACACTAAACAATTAATTTACTCCCCCTCCCCCTGGCATGGGAGAGATAAGCTGTGGCCAATCCAAAGAGTGGTATCATCTCCGATGTAATCTTGGCAGCAGGAACCAAGAACGAACGTCCCACAAAGTACGGAAGAAGCTAATCCATCTAGTCATCTCCTCATTTTATTCTGTATGCGTCTACGGTTAAGTTATTTTCCTGGAAATCTCTTGACTGATACTGGGGTCTTTTTTTGTATTATTTAAGTCATTATCACATTACAGAAGGTTTTGAAGAAAAACAAGCATGAAAAGTTAAAATCTAAAAGATAAACCTGCAATTTAAACTAATTCTATAAAAATTGTTCAATCAATAAGGCTTCCAAAAATATTGCAGCTATTCATAGACAGTTGATTTTTACAATCTTGGCTCTTGCCATTCCTAGACCATACATAAAGTCTGAAACAATCAACACTGGTCCACACCGGGAACTAACCAATCAGAAGGAGTTGTTTCAGTAGCCAAGCAAAAAAAAAAAAAAAATCAATTTACTCAGCTGCTCCTGAGCCCGGTCATGATGGGAGTTTCAATAAACTGCTGCAGTTCATCTACCCCCCCCCCCCAGTTTGTCCATCAACAATAGCCTTCAGCTGAGCTGCACTTTGTTACAGTCTGTACATTTTAATAAGTGCACACACTTGGATCCTGCATACTTCCATAACTTTTCCATAAAAACACAGTAGGAGACCATCTAATAAGGCGCTCCTAGGGAGAGACTTTGAATAAAGCTTAACCTGCTTGAAAACTTTTCCTCAACGGTGCATACTAAATTATTTCATACATACTGGCACAATCCTGAATGATTTAGTTATATTTACCCTCAGCATGGTTTTTACGTATTCTGAGAAAACGGCCCAATACAGCTTGTCTCCTCCGAACGAGCGGCGGATGAAAAAAGCCCCTGACATTCTTAACATCTCACCAACAAACTTCATTCCCAGGAAGTCTGCAACAAATAGTTACATTGTCGATGCATAGCCAATCAGAGATACAATTTAGGACGAAAACAAACGTGTGAACAAGCCGATATCCTATAGGGAAGAGACGATGACATGTTGTATTTCAAGTTATATAAAGAGGTAAATGGTAGCAGGTGAGTAAAGGCTTTGAAATTAACTTCACGAGGCTTTTCTGAATAAGGGCTGTAGTTATGCAAAAGCAACACGGCACGTTAAGCTCTGCACTGACAACTCTGTGTGGGTCTACAGAGCTCCATGTAAACTCTCCCGTTCACTACTGCGTCCTCAGCAACCCCAGTCCAGATACTTGCCCATTCCGGCAGCAATGACAGGCAGGGAAAGGTCATAGGTGTACAGGATGTAGGACATGATGAGGAAGTCCATGTAACTGCGGTGACTGGGCAGCAAAATCACCGGATGGTCCTGGATGGCCTGCTGGAGCTGAAGACAGAGAGAACACTTTGACGGCCTAGCGTTTCACGATCCTGTAGCAAATCGCTCTTCCCTTTGTGTAATGCACACAGGCTCCTTTAGTATGAATGGACGGACACATCATCCACGAATCCGAATAAGGTGAACAGCAGTGGCCCGGATAAGAATTAAGGGCATTTTTCTGCTATTTTTTTTTTTTTTTGCAATTTTTGCCAGGCACTCACTCTCTGAATCCCCTCCTCATTCACACGGACGCTCCGGAAGAGGGCCTTGAAAGCTTTACTCAGGACAAAGGCAAAGAATCGGACGGTGCTGAGCTGGAGCCGGTGGGCCATCTCGTCCAGGACGAGCGAAGCTTCCTCCCGGACCATGTCCGCAGCCTCCCCCGTCTCGCTCGACACCTGGGCACGGTGGGAACGCGAGGCACAAGCTTCTGTCAAAACGCCACACAGCTGTCAAGCTGTCAAAGTCGTTTCATTTATAATACTGGTCATCAGTGGACAAACTAGTTTGATTCATTATGCTGGATGATGCTTCATCCAGGGGGGGTCTGAGGTGATTGCCTACCAACAGCATTGTACAATCCCTTTTTTTTTTGGTAGAATCATTAAAATCTTTTTCTCGCCCCCACTACTTTAGTAAATCACTGTTACCTTAATAACTAACTTTCTCACCTGGGAAATGACATATCGAAGCTGATCAGACTGAAGTACAGCTGTCTTAAGGGCGCTCGGTTTACAAGGGGTGACACCCTTGTAGAGAATCGGCGTGTAACACTTCAGTGCATATCTGAAGTCACTAGAATTTCTCCTATCTTCAAGGATATCCTCAAAGTCATCTCTCTTCTTTAATGCTGGGTCCCTTTGCTTTGCATTAAAATAAAAAAGATTAGTCAATTTTACAATTAGTCAGCTAGTTTGACACCCACACGAACTTAGAAAACTTTTACAATCCTAAAATATATATCTACAAAATAATGTGGTGAAAACCCATAGAGTATTTGAAAGTAATGCAGCTGTTTAATAGGCCTAATTTCTCTAAAAATAAATGTCAAAATAAGTACAGTATGTAATAAGTTAGCTGTTCGGTTATTAAAATGGTCCCAGAGCTAAATAATCAAGAAACTGATTACGTACCGAATACGCCATTCCATAAAATTAGGAAATTTCACAACATAGATTCTACATGTACTGTGGATACAATGCAGTAGAATGAAGCAACTTCTCCATCCGACACTTAACGTTTTTTTTCCTCTTCAAAAAACAGTTCGCTGGCTTGACCCACATGGGCGGTGTCGTTCGATCAGGAGAGGTACTGTTTCCTGTGACAACTACGGTAGCCGATTGAACACAAAGCACCACCGGCTTCCTGTTTGAATCAACACGTGATAAGTGTTTAAACAGAATTTGTTGGTGTGTGGCATCTAACGTTAGCTGAGTTTTTCCTCCAAATAATTCCATGAATTATATGGTATGATGAGTCAGCGCATACAAGAAGAGAGAACAGAAGTTTCGGATCATTTTTCCCTCGACCAGGTCCTGAATAAGCTTTATGATTTTGGTATGTTAGCAAACAACATTGCTTAGCCTGGTACCTATACAGGCCAAGTAGCAGCCAAACCCTTGTGAGCTGGGTAGTAGCTTATGGCAGGGGCGTCAGAATCTTTAATTATGAATGTATTTATCTTTAGTTTGCTATGTTGGATGGTAAAAATACAACTACAAAAAATACCCTTATGTGAACAAGCTATGAAAATCATTATACCAGCTAACTTGGTAATTGATAGGCAGTCTGTCAGTCTTTATGTTTAACTTTAGTGTTGTACAATTTATTGTGGCTTTTTACTTATCGTTTTAATATAAAATACAAACATGTAAAACCCGTTCTGACATCAAGGTTTCCATTAAACTAGCTTTAATGTTTGCGAAATGCAGTAATGACAATCGCTAAAGATATAAATAATGGTGATTATTTTGATGTAGATGGTAAAATGTTTTCTGGCTTAGTCTCAGGGTTGTTGCCATAAGCAAGACATTTTGACAAAATTACTATCGCTTGAAACAAGAACGGATAACTTGTTAACGTACCTTGCTCTTGAATCGGGCTATTGTGAAAACGTGTTGTTTTTCAAAGGTAAAGGGACTGGAGAACGGAGGAAAAAGAAATCCGAAAAGAAGCTGCAAGAAAGTGGTGAAAATGCACGCGTTGAGGAGTTGATCCGCCACAATGGCGACAAGGGGGCAGCTGGCGGATGCGTTATTCCAACGGAACAGAGCCCAGGTTCTGGTCCCGGCACCTGTGGGGTTAGGAACACAATTGCCGCAACAAAGCAAGCCGTGCAAGTAGAGACGGTGACGTTCCAGGATCCTCTCAAGAAAAGGAAAAAGACCATAACCTCTGAAGAAAAGGTAATGTGTCTTCGGTTTTCTTTTTCATTAAAAAAAATTGATCTGCCGCCTTTGTAAGGTGCCTGTAGAGAAATCTGTCAGGTGCTGTCAGACCACCGCATTTGTGATATTTACTCCTCTAATAGGCATTATATACTTTTAAAAAGAATATTTAAAAATATTTTGAGTCAGAGTTCATTCAGAATGGTGTACCCACTCATGTCTGTACAGTTTAATTAATATTTCTGAGAAAATACATAATATATTTTGACCGTCCTTTTTCAAGTCATCATGAAATGGTTATTGTCATAGCCAGTATCCAGAAAATTTAAATTCTTTAGTCCGTTTTTAAATAAAAAAGGAGTGATTCATCATAAACCAGGTTCTTTCCATTTTTTCATGCCATACATAAATAACAAGCGTACATGAACCCCCATTTGTGAAGAGGCTGTATATTTTCATCAGGGCCCTCTGTAAATATTGTCTAACTCAAATCTAGAAAATGAGTGTGCCCTCAGGCACTTTTATTAAATTATATCTTTCTGCAGTCCCTTAAGTTTGCATTTTCTGTTCTTGCCTTTTTGTCTTTATTTCACACTTTTCGTTACTTTGTTTCTTTATAGATTCCACAGCCAAAGGAAATAAAGAAGATGGACTCAGATGAGTTTAGCCTAGAGAAGGTAACCATGACCATAAAATATTGAGAAATAAGATTGCAGAAAATGCTATTTACTTGGGCTTATTTCACTACAGCAGTAGAAATGGTATTGTTACACAATGGGAATGTGTCAAAGGCCTCGTTGGGTGAATGCGTTTTCTTCAGATTCGAAATGCAGCTGAAATAATAATTTTCCAATGGTTCATTAGCTTACTTGACCCATCTCTTAGGCCCGGTTGGAAGTTCACAGGTTTGGAATCACCGGGTACCGGAAAGAGCAGCAGAGACATTTTGAGCAGGAGAGGGCCATCATGCTGGGAGCAAAGGTACGTTTCAGGGTGCATCTAGAAAATGAAAACTGTGTTTATTTTTTATCACTAAACAATGGATATGGTCATGCCAAATGAAATGCACAGACATATGCGTCACCTTAAACAGCCGCCCAAGAAGGAGTGCGTCAATTACAAAGTGTACCAGCAAATGCTCAAGGAGAAGAAGCTAAACGAGAAAGAAAAGGTTAAGTTGGTAAGTCAGTTCATTTTATTATGTTTGACTTATTCAAAATTGGAGCCGAAATGTGGGTTTCTTTGAAAGCTTTTCACTTGTGGTTATTGAAATTTGTACCATAATCATAAAATACGCTTTATATTTACACTTTAACACTGTTGTACGTCTGCAGATAACTAGGTACTGCTGTCTGGGGCGTTATTTCAACTTGATTTGCTTGGAATTTTATAAATTGTGTTTATTGTTTTCTTCTGTTTGAGAATGAATTCATTTCAATATGAGAAATATTTTTTATGACCCATTTTCCAGGACATCACGAATAATAAAAAAAAGAGGGAGAATAAATTAAGGTAAGCATGGCTATTATAATAAATCTGTAGAGCAGGAATTGGGATATATATTGTGTGTGTTCGCATAAATGTCTCCATCTTTACCAGGCATAAAGGTAGTTTGGTCTTCAGAGGTATTGTTATGGTTTTCTTGGGTAAATTTTTTTATGTTTATGATTTCCAGACAAGAAAAAAAGCCGTCCTCAAGCGCACTACCGTCAGGACAGGTGGGGCGTTTTAAAAATGGAATGCTGGTCCTTAACTCCAAAGAAATACAGATGATCAAGGGCTCCAGGGTAGTTAAGTGAAAAGGTGATGGAATATCCCTGTTGTACATTTATTTTATCGTGTAATTACATTGACTTGAGTTTTGACTACTGGTACTTCATATTAAATACCAAATACTTTGGAGGTTGTTTGACTTGACTGAGAATCTACTAATTGCTTACATAATATCCTACTCGGTTCCTCTGTAAAATATCAGTAAGTGCTTTTAACAAAGAAGTGTAAAAAACATTTATTTTTTTTAATCACGGGGAAAAGCCAACAGACTACAAATCAAAGGCATTTTTATATGACATCACAGTTTATTGACTTTGAAAGGAGGGGGGGGGGGGGGGCGGCATTGCTTCTCTTTTCTTTCAAACTAATATAGTATGAAAACAACGCCGTTACCTTGCATTTCATATACAAACCACTGAAAAGTACAAAACATTTACATTTCAGGAGAAGGCTAAAGAAAGTACACACAACTCTAGAAAAGTACATACACCACTTCAGTGAACAAGCAGATTAGCCCACTGTCGAGTCCTGCTGCAGTAGTCCCAGAGGGCCCTGGCAGCCAGATTAATCTGTAATGCGCGCGTCTCGTTCTCTGGGACCATTGTACCGCTGGTCGCCCCAGGTTCCCACCACGCGTGCTCTGCTCAGCTCTGCTCTGCTCTCGCTGGCTTACAAAGTAAGCCATCTCCTGGCTGCCATGGGCTCACTGCTGCAGCGTGTACATTTCTAAAATCCCGGACTCGTAGAAACTAACTTAAACAACGGGGGAAATGAATATCTCTGGCAGATTCTCGCGACTTAGTACGGTCGGATAGTACTGGCTGTTCCTAGCACCGTTTCTTTTTTTTTCTTTTTTTGGTTCACATTGGAAAGCAGGCAACTGTTGGAAAGCAAATGCATGCGTAACACGTGTATATATAAATAAAATAAAAACAACTATGCGGATATACTAATGAGATCCGTACGATTTCTGCATGGGTGAGATTGCTGGGTCCAGAAGTTTCATTCAGCTCTGAGCCTAGCTCTGCCAGTATGGAGGAAAACAGGAATACCTAACATTTGCATTTTCAAATTCCATGTTAAACACTGCAAACTGGGACAAACGCCAAATAAATAATTTCAGCTGGAAAACTCCTGTCTACTTTTCTTCATATAATATATTCTGGGTATGGTCACATCCACATTATAGTTTTACGTAATAGTTTGCTTAAAAAACACAGTCTATTCTACCTTCTATTATCTTACATGAGTATTTCGGCATGTTTTTAATGTACAACATGAAAGCTTTTTTGGCGAACACTGAAGACCTTTTTGAGCAAGTGGCCTATGAGGTTTGTCTTTCAAAAATGGACAAAACATAACTCTGCAAATGATACAAAAATGCAATACTTTTGAGTGGGCGGGGCTAATATACTTTGGCATTCGTCATTCCTGTTGGATTAGGTACTGATCGTTAAAGCACAATACATTGCTTTTACCAAAATGGTTAAGCTCTATTGAAACATTCCAACAGTTCAATTTTACCTAAGCGGTTCATTTATGAAATAAAAGTGCAAATGAATTACACCACTCTCACATTCAGTTGTAGGGCCCAGATGCCTGGTAAAGGCTCTGACCGCAGGCGCTGACTGAGCTTTACAAACTTGATTTCTCGTGTTCGAATCCAGCTTTTTTCAATTTGCCGATTGTGACCTGGAGAGCACAGTTGGCAGAATGAGGCCCGTGTTGGGAGAAGTGGGAACTGACAGAGCTTCTCTCTGCTTTTCGCTAAGCAGATTCCTGGGCATCGTTGTTGAGAGGAACGTGTGGTGCAGGCTGAGTAGTTGAAAAGAGACGGGTGGCTGGATTGCAGGAGATTAATCAGACTTCCTTACCGCCCCTTGTGAGGAGTCCTAGCGGCGAGCCAGAATGCATTAACACATTTGGCCATTTGGTTCTCTCCCTGTGCCTGTCAGGTACCTGAAGCTCCAAGGATAGATGCTAAAATAAAAGACTGATATGTAGGAAATGTAACAGTTCAAAGACAACTGTTGCCATTCGGGAAAGCGGCTGTTTCTGCGTTATTTTCAGTTTCTCTCCAGGGGCTGCAGGCCGATTTAGTCAATAATTGTAAATAATAAAATGTTTTGATTTTCAATATACACTTTTGCTCATTACAAATCGTATTTCTCATACTGATTTAATATTTAGCTATGTATTTTTGTGAAAAATGCTCTATCGAAAACAACATTATTTAAACAGCCTTTAGTATAAAGATTTTGAGCCCCTGTTGCAGGGTTGTGCATGCCATCTGTAAATGTTCAACTCCAAGATAAATGTGAATCTGCAGTAGGTCTAATTTAAAAACTACTCCTATAAACCCACCCATATTCCCTGTTGGAAAATTAAAAATGTTAAATATGTCCTGCAGTGTCTGTATTAAACTCTAGGGGGCACCCGGACATGGTATACAAGATGTTTTATAAAGGTTCCTTCAATTACACATACAAAGGCGAGGTTGGTGTAATATTTACAGCGAGGGAAACCAACTCGTTAGTTTAAAGATCATGCTTGGGACAAATCGGTCTTCACTCAGTTTACGCCTATACTTACATCTGTGTAACATGCATGCAAGAACCGTTCAGTACTTATCTGCTTTACGACGGTCCTTCTGTTAAACAGATTAACCTTCCGTGGGGGTCATACGTTTTGGTCTGGGCTCATAAAAACTCCCAATACACGTAGGATAAATAAACAGTAAAAAGAGAACATAAGCTTAAACTGGGGGCACCCAGAGGCCCCCCCTGCAGATTCGTCTTCCAGTGTCACAGTGAGAACAGGTCGTCCTGACTAAAGTCACTGACTGGATTATTTAAATACATGGTTGCATACAAACTTCTGTACAATTGTTTGTTGTTTTTTCTAGAATTTCGCTGGGCACTTTTTTGCTCCTATTATGACTTAATAAAGGAGTTAAGAATCTGCCTGGATACGGAACCACACCCTGGTACCCGAGCAGAAATGCCACTCCACAGCAGCTTACCCACAAAGAGCGGTTCTTACTGTGCTGACGGGTCAAACGGGGTACAGAGATAGCAGCTCAGGGAAAATGAAATTATACGATATCTAGAGAACCTGATATATCCATTCAGTGTTGGAGGATTGTAGTCGTTAAACAGGGAAAGTGCACATTTAATACCTCCACGTTGTCTGAGAGGTAACAGGTGAGTAAGTCTAACATACGGGTAGTTTAATGCCCTTGGACCCCAGCACCTCTATATTCTAAAAGGATTTCTGTTATACATAACCTATGAGTATGAAAAAAAATCTCTATTTACTAACCTGAGATAAATAGAATCGCATGAACAGTAGGGCACTTCTTTACTGCTGTCGATGTAACGCTTGGGTGAAAAAAAGTAAATAAATGCAAAACGCGCTGTACAAAATCATAACCGATTGATTGCAAAGCTGTAAGCAATTTGACCATTTAAGACTACAAAAATAACGGTGAATACATTACAGTCTCGTATTATTCATGAAATGAGCTCCCGCGATTAGCTTCGGTGGGGCTTGCCATGGTGACGTCGGTCTGACCCTGTGTGTCCCAGAATTCCTTGAGAGGTTACTGCTGCTTAATGTTCTTTGGCACCTCCAAGCCTGTAATGAGGGTCACCTGCAGGGGAATTGTGCCGAAAACGCAACCCTTAAACAGAAGTTGGTTTTTTTTGGGATTATTGAATTTGTTTAAGGGGACAGAACCTCATTGAGAATGTTCTCTAATACAGAGTTATTCACATTGGTCAGACATTTCATGGTTTATACAATGTACAATGTGAGGGATTTCCTGCATGGCTGTGAGATGAGGTGTCTGTCATATCTAAAGTATGTTCAAGACATTCCCTCGCACATGGTACTTGCTTACATTGATCAGCGAATGTATGTTTAACAATAAGAAGTAAGAACTGAAATATGAGTTATGTTTTGGGGGGGAAATTAACCAAGATTTAATATACTTTTACTCTGAATTACAGATGACAGGTGCGAATAAGATGTGTCTGTAAAATGTTATTAACAGCCACGACGTCATAAACTGAGTTTCCTGAGGTCTCTTGTATTAGGCCGGTGAAGAAAAGAAAAGTTGAGTAGAGGGTAATGTTAAGCTCAAAAGAAAAGAAAAAAACCTCACCTGGACATTCCTGTTGAGGCTGACGGCCGGCATGAAGACCCCTTCCAGGTTCTCGAAGGCCACAGGCCCGTGCTGCTCCTTGTTGATGTAGAAGGTGAGGGTGTGCTTGTTGAGGTCCAGCAGGATTCCCACAGTAGAACCCTTGGTGATGCCCCCCTCCGCCCTGGAACCAACCATATTAGCTCTTACCATTGTGTTGTGTAATTCACATTGTACCCGCCAAGTTGGCAGAATGGCTAACTATAGTTTCTATAGGGATTTCTTAAAACGGGTCTAGCCAATTAGAAAATGTCTAGCCTCAAATAACTACCTGACTTGGCAAGGTTTTCATTCCCCCTTTTACCAGATTACCTTTGTTCGTCCGCCTCAGCATATCAACAAAGGTATTCACAGACGTTTACCCTGTTTAGACACATTTCAGTCTTTATTTTGTCCAGCTCTAACTACAAATCTTTGTTCAACCACAAAAAGACACATCACGAGGGTTGCTATGGGCATTCAAGATGAAAACTAAACTAAGAAAACAAACAGGCCAAAAATAGATTTTTTTTCCTTTGATGATTACCTGTAAGATATATAGATGCGGGTACATATACCTGGCACTTTAATTAGTGAAATGATTGAGTCATTTCAAAGCACAAACTCCTGAGTGACAGCTAACAGGAAGAGAAATGAAGAATGTGGATGAAGAACAATACGGGGAAAATGAACAGAGCATTTAGACCACTGCGTGACGAATGCTTTTTCACGACAGCTTATCTGGTTTCGGCGTTATTCTCACTAGCTTTCAAGGCAGCCTCGAAACATTGCTTCGACGTTAGGTTTAGCCTTCGGCTAGCAAGGTTCCCCCGACCCGCGTGCAGGTGAATGGACTCAGCAGGAAGCTGAGGGGGTTAACTTGTACTGGGCGTCAGGCGCTGAGGGAGTCGGTACCTGTTGGTGTGCGAGTTGTTGTGCATGAACCAGCTGCGGTTGTTGTCCACGTACATGGCCCAGGCCTTGTCGTCCTTGCCCAGCATCATGTCCTTCATGGTGTTGACCCGGGCCACCCCGAAGGCCGGGTCGGGGTGGTTGTCATAACGGTCCACGCTCAGCTCCCAGTAGTGCGCGCCCTTGGAGAAGGCGGCCGTCCCCAGCACGACGCGGTCGTCGTAGCTGTTGCAAGTCACCGTCTGGTTCTCATTGGACAGTGCTATGTCCCGGTGGGCCGAGTTGGGGTCAAAGGTGAACCAGGCCACTGAGGGGCGGACAAAGTGGGTCAGACACCTATAAATGAGGGTTGCCTGCAGGGGGAACGGGTCATTTCCTACCTGTCACCAGCTCTGCTTGCGTGAAAACGACAGCTATAAACCCTTCACTCCATCCATACGCATCACCACAAAAAAACGAGATTGAATGATAAAGTATCTCTTAATTAAATATTAAACGTGGTGTACTTGTTTTTTAAGAGTCAGGCGCTGGATTCATTAATCATGCTTTGCCCATAAGGCACTGCTGTATCAAATGATTTCGCTGCTTTAATTAGGAAAGTCCTGAGAGATTGTTACGTTGGAGAAGTTATCTGGCACACAGCAGACGTGCCGCTGCTAAACACGGATCCACTGTTGCCGAGACTGGCAGAACATGGACCTTCTTTTCTGCGGTTCTGAACTTCCGCAGTGCCGCTCAGTCAGCGGTAAGACAGTCCTTGCCCTCCCGCTGTCCAGAGCATTGTGCAGAAACCATGGACAGTGTTTTTCATTCTACATTCCAGGACTGGCAGATCGTGCTAATTAGACCCTGGCACGCAGAGATTTATTTATTTTATTTTTTCTGCTGAACAGAGAGGCGATTTCCTCTGCCAGAACTTGAATAGGTCCTCTCCTCAGAATGGCCGCTAGCTCTGACTGAGTACGAGTGGCTCTCGGGAGGTGCTTACTCTACTCTGTGTCCGTTACTCAGGTGTAGGGAGCTAACTGATTTCATTTGCTGAAAACAAGGCTTTCAGGACCGTTTGAGATCTTGGTCTGATACCACAGAGCGCCGGGACGGATCATGCGAAATCGTGTAAATGTCTTCCGTCACTTTTGGGTGCACGGCTACGATGGCAGAACGATGGGCGGCACAACAGAAAGAACCAAACAAGGAACGGGACAGGGCAGAAAACTTTTGTTCTGTTTTTGTTTGTTTATAAATTCGGAACTATTTTTATCCCCCCACCCCCCGATCTGGAATCGCCCATGTTTACTAACGCATCTCAAATCGTTGCCAGAAATCCTACCACCACATTCAGGGAGGATGAGGAAGCGGTACGACTGGTGTCCTACGGTCGTGCTCGAGCGACCCGTACTTTTAAACCCCTGCTTGCCTCACAGGGCCGTTCCCACCCACCCCGGGGCTCTGCCAATTGTGCGTCGTAGCTTTGCTTCCCCCGGCGACAATGGGCCAATGACGTGATCTGACTCTGAAGGCGCAGAACCCAGATCATGGTGTTGGGTTATTGACAGGTTTGGTTAGACATCACTCTTTCCGCCTTGGTTGGCCATGCCGGCGCAGTGCCTCACCGTCTGATGTCTTCAGGACCACGGTCTTGCTGTAGGGCCCCACCCCGGTGGCATTGTAGGCCTTAACGCGAGCATTGTAAGAGCTGTTGAAGTGGAGGCCGTCCACTGTGCAAACTGTCTCCTTTCCCACGTACACCTCCTGGAGGGGGGACAGGGGCATTACCAGCTGCAGTGAGGTAAGGTTCCTTACCATCCGCTATGACACACACAGTAAGCACCAGGGTATATAATCATCAGTAAGCATTCATATATATGCATAATCATAATTCATATTTTTAACTCGGTTCTTATTACTGTGCTTATTTTGATTGTTGTTGTTGTTCATGTAAATTCATATTCCTCCGTTTTAGGCAGTCAACTCATCGTGAGCTGGGCAGACATTTTTAGGTCATCGTCACTCATTTGTCAGTCACAGCAATTTACACTCATGTTTTATGACATGCCTGTAAACTGTCCAAAAACGAAACAAGTCTAATAGAACTCTATGGTCTGTAAAGGCGGGGCTCTGACCCTGTAATGGCCGCCACTGCCATCATCCAGCTCCAGCACGTATCCCTCAATGTTGCCTGGGAAAGCATTGGTCCTCCAGGCCAGGGTGGCGCTGTTGTTGCGGGTGCTACACTTCTCCAGCTGCAGAAGGGGTGCGGGTGGCACCTTGAAGGGCTCCGCTGAAAGAGAGAGACGCGAGGCAGGCCAACCCAAGGTCAGGACTTTTCTTCGGGGGGGCGGGGGGTTGGTTGGGGTGTGTAGGGAGTGAGGCAGGCGAAGGGGAGAGAGAGATTGAATGCGGGGAAGGGTACTGACATGCACTGTGGGAGGAGAGTTCTGTTCGCCACACTGTTGGCTGTCCCCTTTAACGTGGTGGCGTGAGCTGTCAGGTCTCATTTCAGAACCAAGGGGGAAACATTCAATGGTAGCAGCTATAAAAAAAAATACCTCCTGCCGTTTCCGTCCCTGTCTCTCCACCTGCATGCATTTGTTTCATTAATGGAGTTTCCTGAAAAGCTGAAACATGATATTGGATCAAATCGTTTCCAGCGTGACTTCAACATATTTTAACTTTTTCATTTCCGCTCCTTTCTTTGGGGAATGTCATTTTTAAAAAACATGCTGGAATCTTCAAAGCCAAACTATTCTCTTTTATCCACAGTTCAGTGTCTTGATAAGAGATTACTGCACTAGTTACCTATGTTTAGGTGTTCTGAGGCTGTCTGAGTCTATCCTAGCCTTGTTAAAGGATTGAACCACAATCTATAAACGCATTCCTGCTTTTCTTTGTGCTGTTATCTTTTTAAACAGGAAATAAAAAGTGTCAGATTTGTAGATTATTTATGAAGAGCGGGCCCATTTGATGAATCACAAATGCATTCACTGGTCTACTGTCTTGTTTAATAAAATATTAAATTAACTCTTACATGGCCATTTAGATACCGAGATTGCTGCAGATTTAAAACACAAGCTGTATTTTTTTAACATATATATATACTAAATAACCCTATGTATGTTTAGTTTATGTATACTATGTGTATGGGTCTGGAATGTTTAGTCTGTTTTGATTGACATGAACACAAAACAGCAGTGCAAGGTGACATTGACCAATCCCGAAACAATGTAGATGAGCTGGGCTTTGGTCTGACGTTTAGCTTAATTAAACGCGCTCGCATTAATGAAATTCTCCGAGGGTGAACCGCTGGGATGTTCCTGGACTGTTTCACAAAGCAATTCTATCACCCAGCCAAGGCATTTAGCACTGATTACCGAGTCCAGCTGATGTATGTGGGCCTCCGGGGATGGGAATGCCACTGGAGCTAAGAAGCTAAGAAACGGCGTGTTTCGTTTAGCGCATGCTGCTCTCTTGGACATCTGTCCTTAGCTGTGCGTTCGGTTGTACGGCCCAGAGTGTGTTGATTTTTATCAATGGGGGGGAAAGTGTTGAACAGAACGCAGTGCGCGTTAATCAGCAGAAGCGGATGAACCAACACAAACAATGACAATGGCGTTGAGGAGAACCTCAGAGAGGTGAAATTCTCTTCATGGTGACGTTCTCATCCAGCCTGTGTAGGGAAGCGGACCGCGCGGTTATGCGGGTGGCTGAGATGTGTTAAAATATCCGAAACCTCACATCACCTCAGCCTTCCTCCTTCCTCTTGGGCTTTACCTTTGGTCTGGATCAAATCCAGCTGCTGGACGGCCTGCAGAAGGGGCTCGCTGTTGAGCGAAAGGTCAAACTCGGGGCCGACTTTGGGCTCCAGTGCCCCTTTCACCCACTGCTCCTGGGACGACTGCACCCGTTTGATCAGGGCGTCTGAGATCTAGGGGTTTGGGGGGAATGGGGGCAGATCGTTATTTGTGTGATATGGTCCAAGGTCGTCAGGGGGGACTTTCATTCTCTTTTCCAAACGGGAAAAAGAGATCGCTTTCTACTTATGGAAACCAGGAGCAATGCGAAATGAACTAGTTTAATTCGCCCCTGCTCATTGTTCCTGTCGCCGCTATAATGAATTCTGCTGTTTGCATGGGGCCTCCATAAAACCGGGCATTCATTTTCTGCAGAGGATTCGATTCTTTATCAAATGAAACTAGCATGGAAGTACAAGCTCCCCCTGGAAGCCCCTTTCATCTCTGTTTCATCTCTGTACCAGACCCTTTTATTAAATGTCGTCAAGATGAGCGCCGGGGATAGGATTTAGCCCCCGACATTGGTATAACGTTCTAGCCGGCACAGGTTATAAACCTTTGTTTATACCTCTTTTTTCTACCTATGGTAAGGTGTCATTATCATTTCACTTTTCATTAACCTATCTTAAAATACAGGCATATGTATAACAATTCAAACCTTTATATTTGCTGTACATTAAAAGCATTTACTTTTATTGCAAATAGATTGCGGGGGTATATGGCCCCCCGTTGCCGGGGTGACCGCATCCACAGCGTGGTACCTGCAGGAATCCGCTGGGGTCGTTCTCTTTGATCACCTCCAGGCAGAACTCCATCATCCCCGTCGTCTGCCGCAGCTTCATGGTACAGTGAGTGATCTGGTCCCGCACCACCTGCGCCCGCCGCCAGGGAAGACGCAGTCACACAGGGAGAAGGGAACACAGTGTGCACGGTGTGTGTGGGGGGCCCCCCCCCCCCACCGGCCGGGAGGGAAAAAAAAAAAAAGAAGATGAGAAAAAGGAAAAAGGAAGTCATCGATGGTTTAGAGCTTTAAGAGACGCTCACTGTGCGCACTGGACACAGTCCGTGTGTCACTGTTATACAATGACAGCGCATGGTCACTGTATGCCGGAATTATTGTTAATTCTGTTTCACATGATGCCAGGTAAGTGCTTATTAGAATCATCAGGTTCACTGTTTGTCTAATATTTTATTGTAATTCGATTGTTTAAGCCAGTTAATTCATGTTTAACAGCTGTTATAGGATGAAACAAAGTTTATTTTAGAAACGGGTATTTAGTTAGTTGCTTTTAGGACATTCTTTTCAGCCAAAGTGACTACTG